>APFE030192143.1:0-107520 GCA_000404065.3 Pinus taeda
TATGTCGCTCTTGAACATGGCACTTGTTTGCATTCGTGTCTGGGTGGGGACATCTCATCTTGTTTCACACTTGCCTCCGTGGGTTTGGGTTATCCTATTTGACCATTCATCTGCTCATTGCCTTGTCATCATGACCCTGATCATTTGACATCAAACACTGCCAAATCCGTTGTTGTGCCGCCGATATGTTCAAGAGAAGTTGACCTCTGCAGAATACTCAACCTCCCTCTGATGTCTCACACAAAACATGTTATCCCTCTCTGGCTCATGTCGATGATGTGGGAAACATTATGGCCCACCTTCGATCAAGATCACTTCCTATCGACTTCAGCTCATTATCCAGGAAGATGACCTAGAGACTCCCTTCAGGTACCTTGGAGCCTGCATGCCTCAATAGCAGGTTCTTCGTGTTCGATGAGAGGTTTTCATCATTGGCATCTGATCGGATGATTCTACGGGTGTTCGACACCGGCTCATTGATTCACACGCCGTGGATTGTACCTATAGTACCTTGAGGACCATTGTCATTATTGGTGGTACCTCTCGTGTCTGTTAACAACTTTCACTATTGGCTGGTAATCAAACGATGTTCATGCATGTTTGACTCCAACTCATGTATTCGCATGCCTGAACTTGTACTCTGTTCGGGTCGAGATGGAGCGCAAGACCCCGAATTGTGCATATTGAGATCCGGGTTGCATTTTGTGGATTATTGTAATGATGACATGACTCATTCACTGGATGGCTGCGACCATGCCTGAGTCTACTTATAGATCCCCTCTGGATGGCTGCGCCCATACCTTGGATCTAGCTTGTTATATACTCTGTTACGGATGGTTCCGCCCATACCACATACATCATGTACTTGAGATATCAGTTGTACTTCTTTACACAGGTTCTCCGGCGGCCGTGTTTTCAGTCACACATGTTCTTGTAAAGCACTTCACCCCTCTCTCTCTCGGGCCTCATGCTTTAGGGGGCATCTCTTACACAGTAATTTGTCACCGTTTGTCACCGTCCCTGTTACCCCTCTCCCGCACCTTGGAGGACGCATTCCGGGACTTGTGAGAAGTGACAAGACTTGAGACCACTTGCATCATTCACCTCTAGACATGAGCTTCATATGCCCTGAAGACATCTCCTGCTTTTTGCCTGTAAAAATAACCCTTTTTACATTAGCGTTGGTCCATTGTGTTACGCCCGCGCCAATGGGGAAAATCCTATTGAAAGGGCGCGCCATTAGCGCTCTGTCCCAGAGTCGCAATCGCGCCAACCTTTTTGGGCAAAGTTTTGAACTAATCAAACCTCCGAAAGTTATATCCAACTCATTCACCAACTGCATCCAAGTTAAGTGAGGATGGTTTGGCTTCGAATCTCCTTGAATGGGAAGTAGTTTGCCACCATTCCATATAAGTTTCCAAGTGATGAAGCCAAATCCGTTATTGTTGTGATTGACCTTATCTCTTCCTTTTCCTCTATAAAAGCTTGTCTCCATGGCTTGAACAAGCTAGTTCTGACTCTAGTGGCAATACTTGTGCTGAGAGGAAGATATCAAGAGATTGGAGTTGCAAGAGCCTTCTTTGTATCCATAAGGCTTTATCTAAGTAAGGAGACTTTGTCACTAAAGAGAGAGAGAGCTTGTCCCTCATCCCCGCAAGCTTTTCAAGACTTGTGTAGCTGAGCACCCAGCCAAAGGAGGACTTGACGTCAGGGCGTTGGTTGTATTCTCCTTTGTTGATTAATAATAATAGATGACTATCATTATGGTTCCATTCTCGTTGTACTTGTAATGGTTAATGTTGAATTATATCCTTCCCGACTGATGTATAATTGTATATATTAGATTTCACGCTTGTGTTTGTGTTGTTCTCTTTGTGTGTGCAGGTGTCCATTCACGAGGATAGTGGAGGATTGTGACCGGCAAAGGCAAAGGAACGTGGGCGACATCTCTTCTACAAACAAAAGCGTTGGAACTCAAGTAGGTCTTCATCACCTACCTTTTATTTTCAATTATGAACTTGCGTGATAGCATTCTTTGATTGTTGCTAGACCCGTTCTGGGCTAGTAGGGATCGCCTCTATCCGTAGAGGGGATTTACCTCTCCAACAGGGTGCGTGGTGAAAGTGTGGAATCCACAGCAGATGAAGCAATCTGGCCTTCTCCACACCGTGCAACAATTTTTGCAAATCTAATGTTGTGACTGGCCCCCCCGTGCTCTGCTTCATGAGGCTCTCTGTCTCTAAGTGTGGGAACTTCTCATTGTCCACGAGGTCCCAATATTCAAACTTCATTGTGGGGACACAGCCCAGGTGTGAACCCTCAAACACAATTCCATCGGGGAGGAGCGAGGTCTGGAGTGTGCTCTTGGTGGCATCCAGATCCTTTAGTATCTTAGTTTTCCCTTTTCGTGGAGGGATGTACTCGGGCAATTTCACTACAACGTGCACTGGTTGGATATCCTCTTCCATGTCCTCTGCTTTCTCTATCTCATCAACGAGAGCCTGTAGGTCCTTCTCCTTGTCATCTATCTCAATGGTGACAACCTTGCCCTTTTCTTCCATTAAGAGCTTACCGAACCGCGGATTTCGTGGGAACATGCAGACTGGTCTCGCTGCCTGCTTATTTTTTTTTGGTCTCAGCGTCCGCGGTGATTTCGAGATTTCTCGTGCATCCCCATCATCTTCAAGAACATCATGTACCATGGGGTTCTGCGTGGCTTCGTTGGTGGTTCCTTCTACAAATCCAAAACCTCTCCTAGTAGCTGCCATCTTGTTTGAACTGTATGTGGTCATTCGCAAACTTTGGGGCTCGAATATCGCTCGGTGCTCAACCCTCTGGGCTCTAATTAATTGCTCAAATATGATGTGAAAAAGTGTTGTCTTGTGGCTAGCCCTTGGATTTTTATAGCACCTTATGAATTCAAATTTGACCGCTCCCCCCAATTCTAGGCCATCAATGCTTTCTTGGTGGCAGATTGTCCCAAATCTTGCCCTTAATTCGCGTCTTAAATGCCCGTAATCCGCTCCTTTTTGCCTTAAATCGAACATCCCGTCATGAATAGTGACACCATGGTCACTTCCCAGCCTACCCGCGTGGCCGCGTAGTCCCCCGCACGTGGGCATGAACCTTGTGACAGACTAATTCTGTGCGCACCTCCCTTATCGTGCAGCTCCCAAACAGACTCTTTTATAGTCCCGCGCTCTCTTTCAACTGCCTGGACCATTGAGACTGTTCTTCCTACGACTAGTTAGGTGGTCACACCACCCGTGCAAGGCTTCAACTCTCCTTCCAGTATTGTCCACGAAAAATCCTCAATTTCCCTCGTGACAGTCGGTGTGGCGCGTTCTATCATATGTAATGCACTTCCCTGGTTACTGCGTTTCATGAGGTGTGGTTGTAGACATGGTAGCAGAGTCCTAAATTCTTGGCGAAAATCTTCTAATCCAATGGTCTGATCATCCACACCTTGTCTTGTCATCCTTGGTTTATCAACGAGGCATGCTTGCTTGATATCGTTTTCCAGCCTCTTGATCTTGGTGTCCATCAAAAAGCTTTTCTTCCTCAGTCGAACCCGGTCTTTTTCGAGTTCGCGAAGTCTAAGGTTCCCTCACCGTATGGCTTCCTGAATCCTTATGTGTTCAACCTTGCGTAACTATGTGATTTCTTTGTCTCGGTCTTCGTGCATTGTCACAATTGTGGGAGCTATTTTGTGTGGATCCCTCTTTACATTCTCTTCAGGAATTACGGGCTCTACTATATTCCGCACCTTTGGAATTGTTTCCACGGTCAGGGTTTTACATATGGTCCTATAGGCCCATCAAACTACTGGTACGTACAGGTCCCAATCATTGCGTCTCACCTGGTGAACCCTGTTCATTACTCCGCACGCCCTATCGAATGGCTCTGCATGGATAATTGGTAGTGCATGTCATCTTTCCTACTGCTGGGGTTTGTTCCGATTCTCTATTCTGGGAGTGGTATGCACTTGTTCGAGTTGTACAACATATGTCCATACCCATCGGAAAAGGTGGGCACGCAAGTTGTTCTGCCCCTGGTGATTGGCTCTTGTTCTGAGCTAGGGTTGTCCAAAGCATAGGAGCATCATCCTTCTACATCCACCCTAGTCCTCAAAACTTCCCTGATGCATACCCCACCATAGTGTGGGTGTTGTGCATAGAGCCCACTTCAGAACATCGAATCTCTACTGTTCTGGTACTGTGCTTTCAAATTTGCTCAGGAATTCATCCACCGCTATCAACCCATCATATGTCAGTAGATCCCTTACTTCTATTGTCACGTAGCACAGTGATCTAACCATCATGTTGCAATTAAGCTTTGTTACTGTGTGCAGCCAATTCTTCCATCGCTCTATATCTTTGTCTAAATCCGAAGTGCAGGAGCTTTCATGCTCCCACGAAATCCTTTTGTCTGAAGTTAGATTCACCCAATCCTCTTCTCGCATAGTTATCTTGTAAATACAATCAATATCAACATCACTATCATCATCGCACACCGGTTCAATGTATCGCACTCCTTCGACTAGATCTAGCGGTACTACTACACATAGTGACGTTTTCTCAAAGATCATTTTATGCTTCTTCAGATTTATGACTCCATTCATATCGGTGGCCAAGTCTATTCCTAGTAGCACGGGATAGGGATTAATTCCATCAACAATCTCTATCACTTCAAAATCTGTCTGCGTGCTCGCACCTTCAATATCTGCTGTTACCCCTTGCAATCTTCCCATGGGCAAAATATTTTGTTGGTTAGCCATTCGTTCCTGAATAGGAGACCACTGTAGCACGGGTCTGCCCATGCGTTCCCCATGTTTGTTTTGGCAGTACATTTTTGTTCGATCCCAGATCCAAGATTAGTTGATCCATTTCATACTCACTCATTTGTGCAATCAACCTCAATTCCCTTCCTGTGCACAATGCATGCTTACCAAGTTTCCGAACCACGCGTGCTTCTCCTGACCCTGCGCACCTATTGATAAGTTCCTGTAGTCCTTTTACTGCCTTGCTATCATGTAGCAGTTTCATGCATGTCTCCAGAAAGTTAGTGAGCATTAAAGGATCCATCCCTAGTTCTGGTTGATCCTTACTACTTGAAGTGGAGGCCTCCGTGAAGCTCTTCTTAGCTTCCATGAATGTCTCCTTCACGCATTCTAAATAAAATTCGGGTTCCTTTGTAGGAGCCTTGCGAACCCATGCACTTTTTTCTGACTGCTTACCTTTATCATTTCCAGTGGTCATACCGCTTCAAAGCATCATGTTTACATTTGGGTCTTCTTTGTGTAGCTCAGACCTCATCATCTACAAATTCTGAGTCAGAGGGGCCTGGAGTACCCCTTTTTCACGCATCCTCAATATCAACGAAGAGAATTCTCTACCTCAAGATCAAATGAAGTACAGTACAAACATGATGTCCTTGTCAGGTTTGGACAATCTCAGGCATAGTGCCCTAGCCCTCCGCAATTGTAACAAATTAGTTGTCCGCGACCCCTTCCGGATCCCATTCCACCTCGACCTTGTCTGCACTCTTGAAATCCAGCATGTGCCATTCCTCCATTTGGGTCAAGGGCTTGCATTTTTGTCTGCACCCTGTAGGTAGGAGTATGATCCATCATTAGTTCGTATCTTCGGCAAGTGCATTCGTCATGGCCGACTGACTTGCAAAAATTACAAAACAATTGTTGGGACGTCTGCGTATACTTCTGCAATAGATGACAATTATCCGTAGTGTGTTTTCCTCCTATCTGACAGATCGCACACCATAATGCAGGTGCCGTGCTTGGTCCTGCCTATGCCTAAGGTCTTAATGGCATCGCCCCTCCTCCTGCCAAGTAATTCACGAACACTTGACAATGGTCCTTTTCATGACCCTAGCCTTTGCATTTTATGCACCATACCTCCTCGTGCACCTCTGGCCGAGGTGTCCTGTCCTATTTCAAACTCTACATCTCCAAACACAAATTTTGCAGTTGCGTGTGGATTTGTTGGACTCCCAACCCAGGGTCTTATATAGGGGTCTCATGTAATCTCATCGCCATCTCCAGAGCTTCGTCCTGAGTGGAAAGGTTTTGTTGTGACAGCGTTGTCCTTAAGTGTAGTGTCATTGATGCTACAAACCATGCGCGGTGCTATCCATCTGTCAATGTCATGTTGGCTTCGCGAATCATGCCCTTTAGTCTTTGGTCTAGATCCCAGGGGGTCTCGCTCGGGAGCATCACGATCTCCTTAAACCTAATGATTGATTGTGTTTCTAACCTTGGCCTGCTAAATTCCATGTTTAGCATGGTCTAGATTTCTATGATTCTTGCATTTGGATGATCATTAGAATTCTTGATGTACCATGTTAACGTGTGATCCTGCAATGTGCTAACTAGCGTAGCATTTTTGATATTGTCATCTACAACTCCTTGTGCTTCCCATACCGCCCTTACTACGAACCAAAACTGGTCCAGATCTTCATTCCCTACTCCTCTGAACACCGGTAGTTTGATCACACTCGCCATACTGAACTGTGGTGGTGGCAGAGGTGGGGTGGGTGGAGATGGACGTGAGGGGGGTGATATTGGTGGGGATGTGGGTGGAGGTGGTAAACGCGGAATGTGTTTCTTTATCAGACTGACTGCGCTTCTAAGAGAAAATTTCACGAGTTCTGCTGTAGATCTTCCCACTTCACGTAGCCCTAAACATTAATTTATTCACATAACCTGCTTTTCGCACAATATCATCTTAATGCAAGTGTTCAAAGATTTAATATACTTACCTCGCAGTCCCTTAAGGAAATGTCACTCTTCCTCACTGTAGCTGATGGTCATGTCTACCGTGAATTCAGTGATAAATCCTCCTATAATTTGGTTGAGCCAATGGTCCACAACTCACGTGATCTTGTCACCTGATGCTTCTAGTTTGCACACTAATTCCGGAGTCCACACGATTGGTTTGTCGAGTCTACACCTTCCTTGACTATCTGCTAGCTTTGCAATCCACTCAACAGCTCTGAAGGAAAGGATGCAAAGAAGATTTTGTGGATTTCCATATACAAGTATCACTCCAACCACTGTTCCTTAGATACTTGCAGATTTCTGTTTTCCTGCGCCATGAACTCATGAATCTTCTTGTCCAACCACTCTTCAATTTCTTTCTTTATGGGATTCTAGTGACACGACATCAGACAACCCTTATGCAGATCTTGGTCCCAGAAACGTAACCATTTATTCGCTTGTATAGGCCTGACCTAGGTTTAGAGGTGATTTAGCCAAGAAAATCCCAGTACTATTGGCCCTTTCGGCAACAGTCCATGGAGCGCAGAGTGAGGTCTCACCCGAAGTAGTATGGGAGGGTTCTAGAACTAGGTTTGCGCACCCTGGGGATGTCTGATGAGCTTTTGGTGGTCCGCGGTTTGACCCTACACGCACATTGCTACGCGCACCTATTAGTCCCTTGCAACCTATGATGCCGCCTCTGTGTAGCCTTACTCGGGGCGTGATCCATATTATACCCAATTTCCTTACTATTTAACCTGTTATTACCTAATTACTTAACTTATTTGTGTAAGACTAGTGATAATTAACAGGATATCTAGCAATCATAAAAGTGCGTGCGATAAACAAAACAATATAAATGTAAAGAAGGAAATACACAAGTAGATGCACAAAAATTGGAATCAACTTCTCTTTATTATTCTTCGTTCAATATTACAGACTCGACACCACCCTGTGTACTCAGCTATAGGGGTCCGCGCACTCAGCTACGGACTCTACTAGGCCTCTGCGCACTTAGCTGTAGAGCCTCTTCCTACTACTACGACCCAATACACTTAGACTCTTACTCTATGCTCGAACCATTCGTATTCATCTATCTCTCCCAATTGGTTGTCTTCTACACTTAGAGCCTCCCTCTATTTATACAATCCCATGGTCCGTGGACCATGGGTAGGCTGACATGACTTTACATTACATTACAATGCTTAGGGCGGACAACCCTATGACTCAACCTATACTTCGCGCTCAATGCCCACAATTTGCGGAGTCTTACCATACATCTGACCAAAACTTGGGCTTTGAGCCCCAAAACATGCTGTGGGGGGCATTCCATGCCCAACAGGAACCTTTAGATTATTGAATTACAGTTTAAGGCCCAGCCTTCAACCCTGCCAGAAGTAAAGGAGCAGCATGCAACTGTTGTAAAAGAGGCAATAGTGGCAGTTGATAGTGCAGTAGCAGACTTCACACAAATTTTTGAGCAGTTGTTCAAGGTCTTGACGAGTATGCAGGAGGACCCTAATGTACAATTATGGAGACAGAAATGTGAGAGCTACAGTAGCGCTATGATGAGGTTAAAGGCACAGCGTAAACCGTCGCACTCACATAGAGATTGGCAAAGCTGCAGGAGGCCAAGCAGTTAAAAGAACAGGTAGATGTAGTGCAACACAAGTAAGCAGTGTTGAAGGCACAACTAAAGCCATGGCTAGATGAGGCTTATGCGGTTACGACCTCTATTGAAGGAAATCTTGTGACTCTACAAGAAACTCAGAAAAAGCTTCAGATCGATAGTTCAGGAGCAGTGACCGAGCAGATGGTTGAAGAAGCAAAGTAGGCAGTCGCACAGTGCACTACCGAGGTTGCGGTCATACAAGTTGTGCTGGGAAGTCTTCGCGCTAAGATCTCCGCGCCAGCAGAGTGACTCAAGGCTGAGTCACGATGTTTTGTTTGGCGGCCTGTTGAGAACAAAATCCCCCAAGGATAGTTTTGGGGCTAAAAGCCCATGTTTTGGGTCAAATTTTTTAATAAAGTTGTAAAGTCTCCGCATTTTGTGGTTGCAGAGAGCAAAGGTGTCATGAGTCATAAATGGTTATCCGCCCTTATTTTGTAAAGTGTAAAGTCGGTTGTAAAGGTCTACCCATGTTCCATGGACCATGGGATTGTATAAAAAGAGCTAACTAATGAAGCTCTCAGTAGCTTTAGAAGTAAGAAGTCTTAAGTGATAAGGAGGAAGTCTTTAGGGAAGTCTAAGTTTCAGGTCGTAGCGTAGGTAGAGGCTCTGCAGCCGAGTGCATAGAGGCCTAGGGTGGAAGTCCGTAGCTAAGTGCACAAACCCCTGCAGCTGTGTGCGTAGGGCGGATAGAGTCTGTAATCATTTGAAGATACCAATAAATAGAAGCATTCTACAAATTCTGTGTCTTTTTTTCCTGTTAATGCATCTCGCCATATTGTGTATGGATTTCATTTACAATGCTTATGTGATGCGCGAATGTATGTAATTACGTTGGTTAATTGAATGCAAGTAAGAATATATTTTTATGCGGTGCTAACTATGATTGTTTAGTAAGATAAATAAAACACTTAAGGATAACTTGCGAACTCGTACAATATGTTGTCATAGCAGCGCAAAAGTATCTGAATTGGAGGATAGGGCTATGCAAAGGCCAATCGTACTCCTTCGCGGAGGTACTGAAGAGCGGAACAAAGGGCTAGACTGACAGAGCCTAGAATTTAGTGACCTACGTGGAAGTAGGGACAGAGGGTACAAACCGACATCATAACAATTTCGGGGTGCAGAAACTTGGTTCCAACATTCCCCTATAATGCTTCAAGTGAGACTTCGATCTGCGCTCCGCGAGCTAATGCCGAAAGGGCCAGTAGTGTATGGATTTGTTTGGCTAACTAATGTTGAACCTGGTTCAAGCCCCATGCAGCCAACACACATGATATTGTCATATGGGCAGAAGCAAAAAAACATCATGTCAAGAGCTGAATAACCACCAGGCACCTTTCAACGGATAAGATTCACTTTTCTCGGATCAATGACGGAGGAAGATTTTTGGCCCCACTTTGGTCATTTCTCATTAACGCAAGGGCAGGGTTCTGAAAAGTGGTTTCAATGGCCACTCTATTTTGCTACGTGACACTTCCGTAGCATTTCGGGCCCCTAAAGCTCAAAACCATAAACCAGCTCAACCCCCCCCCCCCAAAAAAAAAAAAAAAAATTGCTCCAGTGATTTTCTCCATTCCAACCATTGGTCCCTCATTCCTGCACCGTGTCATAGACCTATTATCCCCTCCTCCATATGGAACCTGCCATGTCATAAATCCCTTATCTCTCACCCACTCACCACCCACCATGTCACAAAGTTGTTTCGCCATACGCTCCAAAGTCATTGCCAGCCTTAAATAACCGTTCACCCTCCCGTTAGACATTAATACCACTCCTCTACAATAAATAGCCTACAATTAGATTTAAGCATAAAATTAAGCCTGATTTCATTTATAAATATCCCATGGCTCTACCCTTTACCACTTTTTTGCTTCCATCCTATCACCAAAAGCCTTTTGTCGCTCTGTGTATATTTTCCCTTCTCATCTGTCTTTTAGTCAAAACAGTTTCCAAATCCCCCATCTGCAGAAAGATGGCTCCCAAAACTAAAGCACAGAAAATTGTCGAAGAAGGAAATCCCTCCACAGTCTTGCTTGACTTGGATCATTTCCCCCTTGTAGACTCCCTATTCAAAGTTACTAACTGTGAATGCGAATTGAATTTCCACGAATTGAATTTATGGTTAAAGCATAAATATCTAGACAAAGAAGATCCCATTCATTTCTAGGAAGCACTTTTCCATTGTAATCTTTTCCCAAGACTCATCACTTCCCTAATTTGATCACTTGGTGTCAAGCCAGGTATGATCCTGTGCAAAGAATAGTGATGACTCAGGATGGAAAAATATTGATCACCATTATTGCTCAGAGTATAAACCAAATGCTAATGATACCTCCATCTGACTCCCTCAGCCATTTCTCACGAGTAGCTCTCATGCACCTTTACAATAAACTCACCTTCCCACAAAGAGCCCTTATATTTGAACTTTTTCTACCGAAGGATGTTGAATTACCTGAGATAAATACACCTTATTCATCTTCTATGTTCCCTGGAGCCACTAGACATATCATCTCCCTACTATCATACCTCCTCGGTTATGAAAATGATCACCTTTTTGATGAATCCATCCTTGGATTCTTTTCCATTTTTCAGTAAATAATATCAACCTGCTTTCATGTATAATTATAGCCAATTTTTGGTTGATAATATACATGAACAATTTATGAATTTTACCACACTAGGAGTTTTCAGATATAGCTCAGCTATAATCCATTTGATTTTGTTTCAGTAGGGAGATTCATTGTCCATTCATCTTAACAGACAAGATGAGCATGGAGTGAATCAATCAGTGACTCATTGGACAAAGCTAGTGAAAGAATCATCATTAAAGTTTACATTCTCTTAGTTTATAGATTATTTTTTACATCCAGTTCTTCAATTACTCAATAGCTAGGGAGAGCCGAGAATTGGAGAAGAGATTAAGAAGACATTGCACTTATCAAAACTGACCAAGACTGGTGACTGGTACCTGTACCAGAACTACACTGAAATTAGAATATATGGTAGTGAGTTAGCTCCATACAAACTGCCTAAGTATGTACCAATGAGGATATTCTCACTGGAATACATCAGGCAGATGATAAATATGGATGAAGTCCATTTTGTCTCAAGTAAGAAAAAATCACAATTCAAACTCAAACCCAAGGTAGGGACATTCATTTGTAATACTAGGTCTGCAAGTACAGAGGCAGACAAATTATTGAAGAGCATGAATCTCTAGCCAAGCATCACCTGGTCTTATGATCCTTTTGGGATCATTTCAGCCCTAGGAGTTTAGTTGCAGGCAACACCTTACAACCATACTCCCAGGCCAGAATTGGAGAAATTTATGAACCAAGAGCAATGGTCTGAAGGAACTCTCTTAAAAGAAGATGAATATGTTATAACGACTCCATAGGTAAATACTCCAGTCACTCAGAGTACTCAACACAAAAGAGCCAGAGAGGAAACTCGGTTAGCTTTAGAATCAATTAAAGAGTATTGTATACTACAAAAAAAATTGAACACCAGATTGTCAATTCCATCAAGAAGAAAGCCACCAGAAATAATTGATCTTGGAGATTTAGAAGATATTTCATTAGCAGGGACCACTGATCCCAAACCTCCTTCTACTTCTTCAACTAAACCTATGGAGATTATTCAGTCAACTGGGACGAGCTCAGCAGAAGATACTAATATCTTCTCAACATTTTTGGAAATCAAACAAAATAATGAAAGTCTTAAATCAAAAGTTCTTAAAATTGGAAACTAGGGCCAAACTCCATGTGGGTCGACTTATTTATGGCAGCTGATATTTTTACTGGATCCCTCTCATCGAGAGGTGTAGGATTGATCTAAATATCATCCAATTCTGATAAGTATTTATGGAGATATGAATTTATTTTGATTATGGAATTATTATCAAGCCGACCAACAACTTGAGTAGGCTCAGAAGCCCAATAGACATGCCTATTCATCATCTACATTTTAGTATAAATTGGCAAGGACTTGAAGTCAATTGAACACACATTCTTCATGTGATTGCCTCTCCACGTCTTAGGTTTTTGGTGAAGGAGAGACACTAATGAAGAATGCCCTAGCTGTAGATGAAACCCTAGTCACAGTCAACGTAATACCCTAATTCATGGAGATGTATATACACTGAAATGGCACAACATGGAGATATATATACACACAGCATTCAAGGGAAACATACGCAGCTATATGTATGAATAGCATGGAAACCTCAAACCTAGCCGCAGTACAAACAAGCCTAATACGCTGGTCACTGAGACACTAAAATGCAGTTATAGAAACTCTTATGTACAAGTCATGAAGATACATATCCGCAGCAAATGGTGGAGATCTTATACGCTATATACGTTGGTATGAGGGACGCTAAAACGTAGTCATGAAGACTCATGACCTTGATGACAGATACGTTGTCAATGATGTAATCCTAACACAGTTGAAGAGACATAGATACGCTGGTCATATAGACAGTGAAACGTTGTTTATGAAGACACATATTCATGCTGGTCATATAGACAGTGATACGCTATTTATGAAGACACTTGTATGTTGGTCATATCCATACACGGTCATGGACTCCTCTTATACGTAGCATCAATAGGAATCATACGTTGTTCAAATAGCCCTAATCATAGTCATAAATGGAGGCACCTAATACGTAGCGCTGATTCATTGTACAAGGAGACCATTAACATAGAAAACCCTATACGCAGCAAATAATGGAACTGCGTGGAGGATTCTGGAACTATAGCCTAGCTGCTTTGCTAGGCTGCAAGCCATAGCAAGCAACTAAGGCTGATATGCATATGGTTGTATAATGAAGCAACAGAAGGAATATATTGCAGTATGATGAAGCAATGAGATCATGAGCAGCATAATGATGCATGTTTATATGAGCATGGGCAGCATGATGATAAATAAGATCATGGGCAACATAATGATAAATGATATCATGGGAAGCATCATGATGAATGAGATCATGAGCATGAGTAGCATAATGATGCATGATATGATGAGCATGGGAAGCATGATGATGAATGAGATCATGAGCATGGGTAGCTTGATGATGAATATGACCATGGAAGATGTAGCATGATGAGCAACATGAAGATGAGAGTAGCTCAGTCATCAAGGTTCAACACATGTGGCAGTAGAGCAAGATGTCACACGGTAATGTGCAGCAAATGAATGAGAGGTAGCACTGTGATAGGTGAAGAAGTCACCTTAGAGAATCAGTTGAAGCAATATGTCTTCAACTGATCTCTGCAGATATCAAAAGTCAAAGTGTTGACTTCTATTATAAATGTACTACCTCTCTCACTTTCTCGACTGAACTTTGAAGAACATAAAAGAAGAATTGATCAAGGGTTTCCCCGCATTGGGGTTTGTCTCTGGCTGGCGCCACATCTTGTGTACTCTTGTCTTGGCTTGTCTTCTACGATTTATATTTATGTTCTATCTGTAGTTTACTTTAATGTTGATGTGATTGGTAATCTAGAAACGATAATGAGCTAACTGTGAAAATTGGAATAAATTGCTCTAGCATAGAACATACCTAAAATTAACATGGTATCAGAGCTGAGGTTTAGACAATGCCCAAGCAAGAGTGAAAGAGCAATCACCGAAGACAGTTGGGATAGGACAAAAGGATCAATGGGATCATCATCCTTCTTCTCATTCACTAAGGGTGAAGTCGAAGCAGATAATATCATCAGAATGACGCAGCAGAATATGGGCTACCTAAAGATCACTTCATTAGAAGACCGAATCTCAGGGTGGAAGGAAAGGCAGATAGCTAGTTCAGCCATTATGCGAATAAGTGTCTGAATGGAAGGGGCACATCACTTGATGATGATAGCAATAGGTACATCTTCAATGATCAAAGGAATGACACGTAATGCAGGTCATCAAGGAAATGGCCGACTCTTTATAAAAAGAAAGGGACCCTAGGTATGGAGAATCAAATGTCGTTTCTGGTAAGATAAAGAAGCATTATCTTGTATTGGCCCTCTCCTTCATATTCTTTGGGAATATGGCTTATTGATTGTAGTACTTCAAGGCACTTCATCGGATAGATGGGTGCACTCTCTAATTTGGTAGAGATGGAAACAATCGTGGGATTATACTTGGAGCCAATGCCACCTATCCCGAAAAAGGGTGTAGGGAATGTTACTGCTAAATTGAATGAGGGTAACTCAATTCATTTACAGAATCTCTTCTATGTACCTGATCACAAGAAGAACCTCATGTCCATTTCAATAATGAAAGTTGAAGGTTTCAAGGTGGCACTCGTCGATGGAAAGGTACGTGTTTGAAAATAGAATTTTCAAGATGTTTTTGAGTTCAGGTTTGTATCAAGTTGTAGGAAGTCCACTGGGGACCATGTCCATTGACACATAGAATCAGAGGTCTATGAGTCAGATGGTGACAAGGATGCCTGAACTCAAAAAGAGCATGAAGGTACATGTCTAAGATGTACCGAAGGAAAATCTTATAAAGGGACCATTCCCTTCATGCCACAGGTCCATAGGTTTGGAACAACCCGAGGAGTTTGAGATTCATGATTGGGAATCTCATGTATGCAAGTGGTAGAAAGCCCTCTATGGCTTGAAGCAAAACACCCCGGGCATAGTATGAGAGGATCAACAGCTGTCTGATGAAGCTGAGATTCACTAGGAGTCAAATCAATCAAAACCATCTGAAGGTTGTGGATGACAGACCTCTCATACCGGCACTTATGTCTGACAGGTGCAGACCCTCTCATTTTTAGAAGACAAAGGGAGTTGGATTCCGAATGTGGAAAGACAAACTGCAAGCCTGTGACTACCTCAAGGATCTTAACTTTCAAAAGTTATATGGTAGTGATGTCGGTCCAGATTTGGGAAATTCCTCTGAGTTTTATAAACTCATTCGCGTTGATGTTCTTGGTGAACCTCCACTAGGACATATGTTTTGCAGTTAGAATGGTGAGATCATATTTGGTTGAGCTTCACTGTATTGGTGCCTAGACTCTTCTGAGATATCTTCAGGGCACAATCTCTCATGGATTGAGATACACTACCTGAAATATTTCAAATGTTGAGTGGGCAGGCAATGTGGAGGATCACTAGAGCACTTATCAATGCTAGTTCTCCTTGGGATCTATTTCGATATCCTAGATGAGAAGGAAGCAGAAGTTTGTGGCTTTGAGCATCGCCGAGGCAGAGTATATTGCTGCTAGCATGGCTACCTGAGAGGCAGTCTGGTTACGAAAGCTCTTCAGTGGGTTGTTTGGATACCACTATGTAGTAGGATGATTAGTTTTCCTGTGCAGTTTGGATGATGTGTTCTCCATGACAAATATGTAGCAGGATGATTAGTTTTCCTGTGAGGCCTAGATGATGTGTTCTCCATGACGACTATGTACCAGGATGATTAGTTCTCCTGTGAAGTCTAGATGATGTGTTCTCCATGACGACTATGTAGCAGGATGATTAGCTCTCCTGTGAGGTCTAGATGGTGTGTTCTTCATGATGATTATGTAGCAGGATGATTAGCTTTCCCATGAGGTCTAGATGATGTTCTCTCCATGACGGTTATGTAGCAAGATGATTAGCTCTCCTGTGAGGCTTGGATGATGTGTTCTCCATGGAAATTGTGTAGCAGGATGATTAGTTCTCCTATGAGGACAGGATTGATTAGTTCCCCTGTCAAGGCATCCTACCCATGCAGTCTAGGACTCATGGAAAGTACCTCTCATTTGATCAATGAGAAGAGAAATGAAGATAGGGACCATAGTAGTATCAATGGATGCATCGTTGTATCTACCATACTCCCTATGCTAAGATGACCTTCATTGATCTAGGATCAATGATACTGGTCTGGAACCAGTTGTAGGAGTTGTACCTACTATTACACTGACTTCGGGTCAGTTGGGACTAGTCTGGGACCAGTGGTACATACTCTGAGACTGACTTCGGGTCAGTGTAGGACTGGTCTGGGAACAGTGAGAGTGGTACATACTATGATGCTGACTTCGAGTCAGTTGAGACTGGCCTGGGACCAGTGGTACACACTCTGAGACTGATGATACTAGTCTGGGACCAATGCTAGGAGTGGTACCCACTATGACACTAACTTTGGGTTGGTTGAGACTGGTTTGGGACCAGTGGTACGCACTTTGAGACTCACTTCGAGTCAATGGAGAATGGTATGAGAAATTCTCGATCAATTCTTCTTATTCATAGTTCAGCAGAGCCAAGCTAAGCAGAGCAGACTAGAGCCAGTAGAGCTAAGCAGAGTAGAGCAGAGCAGAGCCAGCAGAGCTAGTAGAGCTGAGCAGAGCTTAGCAGAGCCAGTAGAGCTGAGAAGAGCTAGTAGAGCTGAGTAGAGCTGAGTTGAGCTGAGCATAGCAGTGCAGGGCACTAATGGCAAAGACAGTACAGTCAGACATATGGATCAGCGGATGAAGTTCTCCCTAGTAGAGAGGGAGTGTTAAAATTGGAAACTAGGGCCAAACCCCATGTGGGCCAGCTTATTTATGGTGGCTTATATTTTTACTAGATCCCTCCCCATTGAGAGGTGTAGGATTGATCTAAAGATCATCCGATTCCGATAAGTATTTATGGAGATATGAATTTATTTTGATTATGGAATTATTATTGATGAGGAGCTCAAGTCCAAGCCATTGAAAGGGCTCAAAAATTGAAAGTGTTCAAAAACACTTGCAACCTAAATGATCAGATAGGCCTCATCGATACGATCTCGCTGCTGTGAACGACACTCAAAACTGACTTTGCATGTGAAAGTTATGAAGGTTTGAATTATCCAATAACCTTCAAAAAACTGAGTTTGGGCCAGTTTGGATTTCAAATTTTGAAAAACATTAAAATAATAATAATAATATTTCGAGGAATATTCCCCAAAATATTCATGGGAATATTTTGTTTTGGATGCCCAATCGGGAGCTGACTGATGGCCTGCCTGGAGGCCGCCACGTGGCCTCAAGTCTACAAGTTTGTTTTGGCAACATTTTATGGAGCTCACGAGAGTCAGTTGGCCCAACCAGCCTGCCTATGCATTTGTTCTTAACAACCATAGGGCACCATTTATATTTAAGGTGGAGTAAGGTTCATTTGGGTGGAAAAAGGGCCAGCCCCCTATTCATGAAACCAGGGACTCAAAACCACACCCTGGACTCGGCGGATAACCATGACCTCAACGGTTATGGTAACGGGCCATGTGACCATGACAGTAAACAATTAATGCCACCTCTAACGGTCCCGCCAAATCTGGTGGAGCGCGCCAAATCTAGTGGAGTTGGGCAAAATGGCAGAGCTAACTCTAGTTCATCCACATTTAGTGGAGTTTTTTTAGGCCAAACTGGAGAAAACTTTAGTTGGTCATAACTTTTGAGAGGGAGAACCTTTTTGGACATTTTTTTTTTATTTTTTTTATTTCATATCTTCTCATCATTTTGGAGCCATTGGTTTCAGAGCCATTGGAGTTTGTCTTTAGTCCAGTTTGCTTCAGGGAAGCCAAGAGAGCCATCAGGGCCAAGAGGGAGTTGGAGCTGTGTTAGGCTATGCGTAACCATTTGAAGTAAACCAAGAGTCATTTTTAGCTATTTTCAGCATTCCAGAGCTATTGGGATAGGTTCCAGAGGTAGTAAAGGTGTTCTACAGCCATTTTAGCTTCAAGGAAGCTTTTTGAGCCATCAGGGCCATTTGGGAAATGGAGCTGTTTTGAGTTGTACCTCTCTGTTTGAGGTGAACCAAAGATCATTTCCTGCTATTTTCGACCTTCTAAACTTATTGGAGGAGGTTTCAGATCTTTTTGAAGAATTTCAGAGCCTGAAAAGTTTTAGGAGATTTTTCAGAGTCTGCAGGGCCATTTGGAGAAGGCACTGTACTGGGTAATCTTTCACTGTTTAGTGATTTTGGAAAGGTATTCTTAGCATTTTCATGTCTTCTGAATCTGTATTTGCATTCAGATTTTCCTATTGAGGCACTTTTAATCTTGTATTGCATTTGAGAGCATTATAGTACAAGAGGACAAGCTCATTTTGGGAGGCTTGATCCAGCAGACATAGCCCAGGAAGGGTGAACTGCTCACCAAACACCTGTGTCATGTTATGCTGAAGTTATTGTGTTGTGTATTTCTGATTTAATATGTTAAACAACAAATTAAATTAACTTTCATTCACACATAAACTCATAAACAACTACCAAAAACACTTTGTTAAATCAACAAGACATGGAAAACTTTGCACACATTTAATTTAATGGAAATGGATGCCTTGCACACATTTTCAAGTACTTCCATTTTCAGATCAATTATCAAGCCAACCAGCAACTTAAGTAGGCTCGGAAGCCCAATAGACATGCCTATTCATCATCTACATTTTAGTATAAATTGGCAAGGACTTGAAGTCATTTGAACACACATTCTTCATGTGATGTCCTCTCCATGTCTTGGGTTTTTGGTGAAGGAGAGCCACCAATGAAGAATGCCCTAGCTGCAGATGAAACCCTAGTCACAGTCAACATAATACCCTAATTCATGGAGATGTATATATTCTAAAATGGCACAGCATGGAGATATATATACGCACAACATTCAAGGGATACATACGCAGTTATACAAACCTAGCCGCAGTACAAACAAGCCTAATACGCTAGTCACTGAGACACTAAAACGCAGTTATAGAAACTCTTATGTAAAGGTCATGAAGATACATATCTGTAGCAAATGGTGGAGATCTTATATGCTGTATACGCTGGTATGAGGGACACTAATACGTAGTCATGAAGACGCATGACCTTGAAGACAAATACATTGTCAATCATGTAATCCTAACACAATTGAAGAGACATAGATACACTGGTCATATAGACAGTGATACACTGTTTATGAAGACACATATACGGTGGTCATATAGACAATGATACGTTGTTTATGAAGACACTTATACATTGGTCATATCCATACATAGTCATGGACTCCTCTTATACACAGTCAATAGGAATCATACACTATTCAAACAACACTAATCACAGTCATAAATGGAGGCACCTAATACACAAGCTCTGATTTGTTATACAAGTAGACCATTAACACAACAAACTCTATACACAACAAATAATGGAACTGCGTGGAGGATTCTGGAACTATAGCCTAGCTGCTTTGCTAGGCTACAAGCCATAGCAAGCAACTAAGGTTGATATGCATATGGTTGTATAATGAAGAAACAGAAGGAATATTTTGCAGTATGATGAAGCAATGAGATCATGAGCAGCATAATGATGCATGATGATATGAGCATGGGCAGCATGATGATAAATAAGATCATGGGCAGCATGATCATAAATAAGATCATGGGTAGCATAATGATAAATGAGATCATGGGCAGCATCATGATGAATGAGATCATGAACATGAGCAGCATAATGATGCATGATGATATGAGCATGGGCAGCATGATGATGAATAAGATCATGAGCATGGGTAGCTTGATGATGAATAAGACCATGGAAGATGCAGCATGGTGAGCAGCATGAAGATGAGAGCAGCTCAGTCATCAAGGTTCAACACATGTGACAGTAGAGCGAGGTGTCACACGGTATTGTGCAGCAAATGAATGAGAGGCAACACTATGATAGGTGAAGAACTCACCTTAGAGAATCAATTGAAGCAATATATCTTCAACTGATCTCTGTAGATATCAAAAGTCAAAGTTTTGACTTCTATTGTAAATATACTATCTCTCTCACTTTCTCTGCTGAACTTTGAAGAACATAAAAGAAGAATTGATCAAGGGTTTCCCGACATTGGGGTTTGTCCCTGGCTGGCACCACATCTTGTGTCCTCTTGTCTTGGCTTGTATTCTACGATTTATATTTATGTTCTATCAGCAGTTTATGTTAATGCTGATGTGATTGCTAATCTAGAAAAGATAATGAGCTAACTGTAAAAATTGAAATAAATTGCTCTAGCATAGAACATACCTAAAATTACTGAGATTATTCAGTCAACTGAGACCAACTCAACAAAACATACTAATATCTTCTCAACATTTTTGGAAATCAAACAAAATAATGAAAGTCTTAAATCAAAATTATACAGTTAGTTTTGGAAACAGGCATCCACTTCTCACCATAGACTTCTCTCTACGTTTGAAAATGAAAGAGGAAGGATGCAAATGGCATTTTTGCAAACTCAAATTCCATTTCCCAAATCCATAGCAGACTACAAGAAGACCATCCATTCATTTGATGTAAACCAGATACATCCTATTGATCAAATGGATTTTCATAGGCAATCAGGCGAAATGTTATTTTCAACAATGACTACAACTTCCATGTCTCTTTCCAAGCTCAGAACTACCTTGCCAAATGTGCAGTAACAACTTAAGATTGAAAAACTATCATCTTTAGCTAAAGATAACAAATTAAAATCTTTAGAAGATATTATTGTCAAAATTGGATATGATCCCCAAGACTATAAATCAATTGAAGAAATACTCCAGAAGAAGAATATAGAGATAACATATTTGAAGAAACAATTGAAGTTGCCTTCAACCAAAGAGATGGCATAAAATGAACAGCACAGGGAGAATATGTTGAAGCTCATTATTGAGAAAAACATACAGATCAAGAAAATGGAAGAGAAAATAGAACAACTACTGAAGGAAAAAGAGGTAGCATAGCTTGTTGTGACCTTAGTGACAACAATTCCCATAGCAAGTACAGAGCGAAGCTCATCTCCTAATAGCATTGCTTCATCTTCAGCAACATTTGAAACAACAAGGTTATCACATGAGTTACAAGTATAAAAACAACAAAATGAAAAGCTACTCCAGAAGTTCCAAACCCTGGAGTCATAGAAAGTAAAGAATTATACCTTGTATGTAGAGGAAATGAAAAAGTCACACACGTTAGAGCTCAAGGTTAAATGATTAGAGAGTAAGACTCTAATGGTAGACACTTTGGCCCAGGCCAAAGAAGACATCTGGTTAGATATCAGCCACTCCATAACAGAAGTATGGCCATCCATACAAATCATTTTTTAATAACAAGAATTGATTGCTAGATGTAGGACAGAGATAGATAATTAGAAGGCAACATTGGGTACAAAACCCAAATAAGCAGGAGGGATGATCAAAGTACTAAAATCTAAGACTAGGCAACAGTTACAAGAGATAAATATTCCAAATAGGACAGCTACTATTTTGGAGATTAAGAAAGTCCTAATGAACAAGAATCTACTGACTCAACTAAAAACAAATTGTGAATCTTTGAACACTGCAGTCAGAAGGTTTCACTCTAAATTCAATATGTTGCATAAGAAAGGTTTACCATAGTTAGTGTCATCAAATGATCAGCTAGTAAAATTGGATGATTACTCTGAAATATTATATACTATTGTAGCAGAAAGCAGTCAATTTGTAGGGATAAAAAGACAGATTACTAGCAAAGAGTTTTTGGAAGCTTTGAGCCCTGGCCTCACAATCAAATATGAAGTTGGACATCTTTTTCTCACTAAACCCAATTTTGAAATATATACCAAAGTTGATGAGATATTTAGAATAATGGTAAATCTGGAGATACCAAATGAGAAGAGGTGGGATCAATTGTGTGAAACAATTGATTAACTTTCCATTCCAATAAGAAAACAGCACAACAAGTTTTGAAGGAACAATCATCGACAACTTCCTACCTAATAGGGACACATCATTTAGAAATTTTCTTTTCCTATTTTTCAGGCTATTTTTGTAATCAGTTTAGGATATTTTGTTTACTATCCAAACTAGCATAAATAACTCTCTTCTATGAGTTATTAAAGGTGGTACCTTTCCATAAGAAATTTTGTAAAGAATTGATGTACAAACTTTTTCTAGATCACTGATAATAAAGCAAGGAATTCTGAGTTTAGTATCATACAGCCTCATTTTCTTCTGTAAGCCTTTCATGTGTTTCATTCATTATGTTAATTCTGCATATGTTTAAGTTTTATAGAGATATCAGGTGAGAATAAATGTGTTACACTTATTCTTAAAATTCCTTCTGAAGTTATTATTATAAAGAGATTGAGATATTGGACTGTTTGTCTGAAAGGCTCCCTCTAAAGCATAAAATTGTCAGTATCTTATGTAATTTTAAGCATATTTTATTTAACTTTTGAACATTGGTCAAAGGTTTTCCCACTTATGATGATTTATGTTTCTGTCTGAAATTTAAAGCAATCATATCTCCTTACTATTCTTTGTGCACATCTTATCAAATTAAAATCACTGTGTGAAGTTAACTAGCAGCCCTTTGGTTATTTATTAGTACTATCTAAAAAATTTAATACATCATTCTTATAATTTGTTTTATGTATTGGTCCTCCATAAAAACCAAAACCAAAACCCCAAAACAAATATCTTAGGTGCTCTGGAATGATCAATTGACCATTATCATCTCAGAGGTACAACATCAATCTAGTGTCATTGTCGGGGACTTAAATTTGATTAGTTTTCCTGGGAAAATGATATAAATCGTATTCCTTTAAAGGTGACTAAAGGACTAGATACGTCAAAATTCTTCACCTAGCGAATCCACTGTGACAAACTGGCACTTTTTAAGCACACTAGATCCCATTCTGAATCTGACACAGTTAGTCCTCTGTCAGATCCATAAAAACTTATGAGAAGGGCCAATTCAAAAAGAAGACTTCAATCATCTTATTCTTCTTTAGCCCTGTAGTATAAAGATATATTATCATCAGATCCCTTTATGAACATTCCATCTAATCCATATTGGACACAATTATCACCTAGGGTTTCTGAACTTTTAGATAAGGGAGTTGATTTTAAATCAGCTTTCCTTATTCACTCACTTGAACCATGTCAAGAACCCTCACTACCATTAGTATCACCTAAATTTGAGGTTGAATTTGGTGTTCATTTACCTGAATTTAAACCTACAGACTTCATATCCCCTACTACTTA
The DNA here is from genome assembly GCA_000404065.3 of Pinus taeda. Lineage (NCBI taxonomy): Eukaryota > Viridiplantae > Streptophyta > Pinopsida > Pinales > Pinaceae > Pinus > Pinus taeda. The sequence continues at coordinate 23,428 of APFE030192143.1, forward strand.
TTCATTCCCTTCTACTTCTAAACAACCTGAAGGGACCTTCTCTATATACTCAAATCCACTCTTTCAAACAAAAGAGGATATTTAGTCACAGGTCCAAAAGTTAGTTATTAAGACTCCCTTAAAGTCATTTAGGAGATCTCCTACTTCTTCATCTCCTCCTTCTTCACCTCCACACAGATATACACCTTCGTTATTAACAACTTCCTCTTCCTCTTCTTCATCATCTACACAAACATCTCATACACCATCTTCTACTATGGCATTCCAACCCATTGTATAGGCTAGATATGCAGCTTTAGTTTTTCCTCAAAACCTCTATGCATTCCCTCCTCGATATTTAAAACACCTTCCTAGGTATAATTTAGAAACTAGTTCCTCGGCTCAGGACCATGTTCAAGCATTTCTAGATTTTTCAGATAATATGAACATAGAACAAGAAAATGTTTATATGAGGTTGTTTGTCCAATCTCTTGAGGGAAATGTTAGAACCTGGTTTAGACAGTTACTTGCAAATTCCATTAGGTCTTGGGAGGAGTTAGCAAATATACTTAAAACCAATAGGGTGTAAAGAAAGACCCTCTTTGCTTTTTGACTGAGTTTGAAGAATTAAGATGAAACTTTGGTGAACCTGTGGCTGATTTTATTAAAAGGTTCAACAAAATTTACCATAAGATGCCCCCTGATTGCAAACCCCCTGTAGCAGCAACCAAATCTAGGTTTTCAAAATCCTTTGAAGATGATTTTGCTATAATGTTAAGAGAAAGAACTTTTAGGACTCTTGAAGACATGAAAACTAATGCTATAGAGGTGGAAGCAAATAGGGTTGCCTCAGCCACTTTAAAAGCTAAATAGAAAAAGGCCCAAAGAAGCCTTAAATCTAGTCAAGAGGCCTCTACTTCTTCAAAGACTAAAACTGAAGATTCCAAAATTGATGAGATCACTTCACTTATTAGAAATATATCCAATAGAATTTCCAAGATTGAAACTTAACCCAGAATAGTTCAACGAATGGTCACCCGACCTCAAAATTAGAATCAAGGTCAATACAAAAGAACTCCACAATTACAAATTCTTCAAAGACCTAGTAATGATCAGCAGTTTCCAACTCCTTTGTTGATAGATGATCAATAGCCTGATCACAATACCATGACTATCACTGAAGAAATTAATAATATGGATACCTCTTATGGTCATACCACTATTGTTCCTCTTTCACAAAATAAACAAGTTCAGGAAGATCAAGAATCCTCTTAGGTTTCCAAATACCATGCCTTCTCTGAATTCTAATTGTAGAGCTAAACAAAAGATATGATCTTAGACCTAGACCTGGCCCTGGAAGACCTCTTAAGGAACCTCCAAGAATTAAACCTCATACCAAAGATATTGAAACTCAGGCAACTACTATTTGACCATTAAATCAGCCAACTGATATAGCTCAAATTGATTAAATTGTCTTAACTACATTTAATGTTGAAAAGGAGTTAGAAAGAGTTAAGATCCCTATACCACTTTCAGAACTTTCAAAAAACCCTAGATATAAAAATAAAGTTTCCAAATGGATACAAAATGCCTCTGCTGATGTTGAACACAATGTTATTAGCCTTCAAGAGAAACTAGCAGTGGTCTTTGGTCCTAGCTTAGATATGATTGATGAAATAGTACCCCCTTTCTATGTGACACTAAAGACAAATGACTCCATGTTATAAAATTGTATGATTGATTCTTGATCATCACATAATGTCATACCAAAAACCGTCATGGATCATTTAAATCTTGACATAACTAGATCCTATCATGATTTGTACACCTTTGACTCCAAGAGGGTACCTTGTCTAGGATTGATTAAGGATTTAGTAGTCACTCTTCCCCAAATCCCAGTAAAGAGCATAGTATTATATATAGTTGTCCCTGATATCCATCCCAAATTTGGAATGCTCCTTTCAATATCTTGTTGTGCCAAATTAGGGGGAACCCTTTAGATGGACATGCCTTATGCCACTATTCTAGTTTATGGGGGAGAACAACTGAGGTTGTATAGAGAAGTTATATTTGTGCACACTATATGCAAAACAGATCAACCAAAGAACCACCCCATCTATAATATTGATCAAGATTTTGGCTAGACTTGTCCCCCCCATGGGGGTTTGGGGGGGCTAATCCCCCTCGGCTGGGGAGTCCGGGGGCAAGTGGTCCCCCGGCGGGGGTTCGGAGGCAGTGCCCCTAAAGCCAAAAATTAGATGTAAAATTACCTTGTAAAAGTCTAGTAATTTCTAGTCAATCTGGGCCGTTCATTAGGCGGATGATCTGACGGTAGAAGTTATGTTTAATTTAGGGTTTCTTACCCTAGAAGGCAACCCCTCACTATATATGATGGAATTGTGTTGCGTCTATGTATATCTGTATTTTGAGTGAGAAAGAGAGAGGAGATTGAGAGTGAAGAGGGTGTTACAGTGGATATGCTGTAGGTTGTATCTCTTCAGTTTGCTAGATAATATAATAAAAGAAGGATTGGTTGTTTCTCCATGGATGTAGCCCAAATTGGGTGAACCACGTATATCTATGTCTCTCTTGTTTTATGTGTTTTCTGTGTTTATATTTCTACAATATTTTATGTGTTCCATTGCTCTGTAATATATAATTTCCTAACAATATTGATCAAGATTTTGGCTACTTTCAACTCTCTTCAAATCAAATACATGAATCTCAAGTAAAAATTGAAGATGTAGTTGAAAATTCTATATCAAATCAAACTGATGTGTGGAAGTTGTTCTTTGATGGTTCTTGTACAAAGGATGGAGTAGGGACTGGGGTAGTATTAATCTCACCAGAAAATGAAAACATTACACAATCATGTAAACTTGATTTTGATGTTACCAACAATGTAGCAGAATATGAGGCTTTCCTTCCAGGACTACAGTTAGCCAAGAGATTAAAGGTACACAACTTGAGTGTTTTCACTGACTCTGAACTCATTTTCAGATAGGTCCTAGGATTAGGTCTTATCCAAATGAGGTTTGGGATTCCATTGAAAATTTATTTGATGCCTTCAATATAACTTATGTCCCTAGAAATGAAAATATACATGCAGATTCTTTAGTTGTCTCTGCAAGCTCTTTTAAGATTCCTGATAAAAAAGAAGTGTTATACCAAATCCAGGTCAAATATAGGCCATCCATACCAGATAACCAAAAGCATTGGCAGGTGTTTGAGGATGATGAACAACTAAAATCTTTCCTTCAAGTTGTAGACTAATTTTCTCTTTTGCAAATTGATGGAGACAATCTTGACATGGTTAATCCTCAAACCAATGACGATCCAAAAATAAACTTCAAGATTGCAGATCATGATATCATACCATTATCAAACAACTTTATTCCTAAAGGGTTAATTCCTTTAGAGAAATTATTTCATTATAATGATGTTCCTCGAAACCCTCCATTCATTTCTCCTGAAGATGACATCGAAGAAATCAATATTGGAACCCAAAAACAAATGCAAAATATAACAAACTCCACATCCTTAGCCTGAGAAGTTAAAAATGAATATCTTAAGATACTTAAAAAATACAAAGATGTTTTTTCTTGGTCTTATGCTGATCTTAAAACCTGTGACACATCCCTCATTGAACATAATATCACATTAAAAGCTAAATCCAAACCCTACCAGCAAAAAATCAGAAGAATTAATCCAGTTCTTCTACCAACTATTAAGAAAGAGCTTAAGAAAATGCTAGATGCATAGATTATTCTTCGAATAAGATATTCTAATTAGATTGCCAACCTAGTACCTATCAGGAAAAAGAATGGTGAAATTCGACTATGTGTTGATTTTAGAAACTTAAATAAAGCATCACTAAAGGATAACTATCCATTACCTAAGATGGATTAGTTACTTCAACAAGTTTCTGGAGCTAACAGACTTTCTATGTTAGATGGTTTTTCTAGTTTTGATCAGATTATGGTCGACAAAGCGGATAGGGAAAATATTGACTTCACAACACCTTGGGGTACCTTTATGTATGCTAGGATGCCTTTTGGTTTGACAAATGCAGGAGCTACATTCTAGAGAGAGATGGATATTGTTTTTGTAGGCCAGGTAAATAAATTTCTTGTTATTTATCTTAAAGACCTTACAGTATTTTCTAATTCTTATCAAAAACATTTAAAGCACTTGATGAAGGTTTTTGAAAGATGTAGGAAATTTGGAATATCATTGAATCCAAAGAAGTTTCTATTTGTTATCACAGAAGGTGAAATTGCTCGGCCATATAATTTCTAAAAATGGAGTAGTCATTGATCCAAATAGAGTACCAATCATTCAGACATTATCATTACCAAGAAATAAAAAGGAAGTTCATGCTTTTCTTGGTAAAATCAACTTTTTAAGAAGATTCATACACAATTATCCTGAAATTGTCAAAGATATAACTCATATGCTTAAGAAGGGTCATGAAGTTAAGTGGACTGTCTCTTCCAGACATGCATTTGATCAAATCAAGAAAGCTATTTCTGAAGCTCTAACCTTGGCCACTCCTGATTATACCAAACCATTCGGTATCTTTTTATTTGCCTCTAAAACAACCCGTTTTGTTGTTTTACTACAAAAAAATGAAGATTCCCATGACCAACCTATAGCCTTTTTCAGCAAGGCCATGAGAGATGTTGAGCTCAAATATGACATAATTGAGAATCAGGATTATGCCCTAGTCCAGTCTTTGAAATATTTTAGAATATATGTTTTACATTCAACCATCATGGCCTATGTCCCCAACAATGTTGTTAAAATTATTCTCACTCAACCAAATATTGGTGAGAGGAGAGGTAGATGGATCACCCAAATTTTGGAGTATGTTCTAACTATCAAAACCATAAAGCTAGTAAATGGTCAAGGATTAGCTAAGCTTCTAGCTGAATCCAATTGTAAAGTGCTAGGGATCAACTATGTTTTGGAAATATGTTGGGCAGCAGATCCCCCCGCACCATGTTTTTGGGGCTTAAATCCCAAGTTTTGGTCAATGTAATGTAAAGACTCTACGAAGTACGGGCGTGGAGCACGAAAGTCTAGGATGAGTCGTAGGGTTGTCCGCCCTAAGAACTTACATTATTTTAATATTCTTAGGGCGGACAACCCTACGACTCATCCTAGCCAACAAATGGTTCGATTACCGTGAGCGAGATCTGCCTAAGGGATATCTGATGTCGTGCCACTGGAACCCAACAAAGAAGGAAATTGAAGAGTGATTGGACAAGAAGATTCACGAATTCGCGACACAGGAAAATAGAACTCCGCAAGTATCTGATAAAAAGTGGCTAGATCGCTACATGTATATGGAAATCCATGAAATTTTCTTTGCATCCTTTCTGTCTAAGCTATATGAATGGATCACGAGGTTAGCTAACAGCCAGGGTAGGTGTAGGCTCGACAAACCAATAGTGTGGACTCCGGAATTTGTGTGTAGACTAGAGGCATCAGAAGATAAGATTGTGCGAGATGTGGACCATTGGATCGACTGAATAATAGGAGGATTTATCACTGAGTTCATGGTAGACACGACTAATAGTTTCAGCGAGGCAGAGCGATGTTTTCTCAAGGGACCATGAGGTAAGTATATTAAATCTTTAAATATTTGGATTAAGATGTTATGTGAAAAGCGGGTCATGTGAATACATTAATGATCGGGATGACGCGGAGCAAAAAGATCTACAAAAATAGCGAAGAATTAGAAAATTGTCCCTTAAATTCACCTTCGTGAGAGAGTGAGGAAGAGTTCGCTAAGGTATCTCCGAGAAGTGTGGTCATTTTGAAGGCAGTGCATTCTGCGATTACCACCTCCACCCACGCCACCCCCCGCTTCACCTCCCTCACCTCCATCTCCAACCACTCCACCTCAACCACCTCCACAGTTCAGTATGGCGAGCGCGATCAAGTTACCCGTATTCAGAGGAGTAGGGAATGAAGATTCGGACCAATTTTGGTTCATGGTAAGAGCAACATGGGAAGCACAATGTGTCAATATTAAGAAGGCTAGATTGGTGAGTGGGCTGCAAGATCGTGCGTTGACATGGTATATGAAGCACTCTAATGACCACCCAAATGCATGGATAGTCGAAATCCAGATCATGCTGAATAGGGAGTTCAGTAGGCAAAATTCAAAAACACAACCAATCAATGGGTTTAAAGAAATTGCGATGCTCCCGAGTGAGACTCCCTTGGATCTAGATCAGTGGCTGAAGAGTATGATCTGTGAAGCCAATATGACACTGACAAATGGACAGCATCATGCATGGTTTGTGGCATCTCTGGCACCGCACTTGAGGATGGTGCTGTCACAATAGAAGCTTTCCACCCAGGCCGAAGCGTTGGAAATGGCGATGAGGTTGCATGAGACCCTGATACAAGACCCTGGGTTGGGATTTTAACAAATCCACGTGCAACTACAAAATCTATGCCTGGAAATGCAAAGTTTTAAGCAGGATAGGGCACCATGGCCAGAGGCGCATGAGGAAGTATGGTGCATAAAATGCAAAGGCCTGGGCCATGACAAGGATCACTGTCTAGTGTTTGCAAACTACTTGGCAGGAGGGGGACCAATGTCTTTGAGACCAAAGGCACAGGCAGGGCCAAGTTCGACATCCGCGTTATGGTGCACGATCTGTTAGATAGGAGGAAAACACACGACAGATAATTTTCACTTGTTACAGAAGTATACACAGACTCCCCCGTAGTTATTTTGTAATTTATGTAGGTCAGTAGGCCACGATGAGTGCACTTGTCGTAGCTATGAGTTAATGATGGATCAAACCCCAGCCTATAGGATGCAGATAGAAACACAAGCCCTCGACCCAACTGCGGGGATGGCGCGCGCTGGATTTTAGGGGTGAGGTCAAGGACGAGGAGGAATGGGACTAGGAAGGGGCTGCGGACAGTTAATTTGTTACAATTGCAGAGGAGCAAGGCACTATGTCCGCGATTGTACAACCCAATGAGGATATCCTATTCGTATTATGCTCAGTTTGATCATGAAACAATAGATTGTCCTACGTTAATCACACAGATGCGCGAAAAGGGGGTATTCCAGCCTCCTCTGACCTAGAATATACAAATGATGAGGTTTGAATTGCGTGAAGAAGACCTAAATGTGAACATGATGCTCAGAAGTGGTGTGACCATGGGGGAGGATAAGGAGAAGTAGCCAGAGGAAGATACATGGGTTCACAAGTCTCCTGCAAAAGAACCAGAGTTTTACTTAGAACGCGCAAAGGAGATGTTCATGGAAGCTAAGAAGAGCTTCATGGAGGCCTCCACTTCAGGTAGTAAGGATCAACCAGAGCTAGGAATGGATCCTTCCATGCTTACTACCTTTCTCGAGACATGCATGAAACTACTGCGTGACAACAAGGTAGTTAAGGGACTACAAGAGATAATCACTAGGTGCGTGGGGTCAGGAGAACCACGCATAGTCTAGAAACTAGGAACGCATGCATTCCACACCCGGAGGGAAATGAGATTCACAACGCAGATTGGTGAGTACGAAATGGATCAAGTAATCCTAGATCTGGGGTCGGACACGAATGTGTTACTGAAGCAAACATGGGAACACATGGGTAGGCCCACGTTACAGTGGTCCCCTATTCAATTACGAATGGCAAACCAATAGAATATTTTGCCCATGGGGAGGTTTCCAGTGGTAACAGTTGATATTGAAGGTGCGAGCACACAGACAGACTTTGAAGTGATAGAGATTGTCGATGACAACAATCCCTATCCCACGCTATTAGGAATAGACTAGGCCATTGATATGAACAAAGTCATCAATCTAATGAAGCGGAAGATGATATTCGAGAAAAAGTCACTACGCGTAGTAGTCCCGCTAGACCCAACCGAAGGAGCGCGCTACACTGAACTAGTGCGCGACGATGAAAGTGAGGATGAGATGGATTGTATTTACCAGATAACTGCATGAGACTAGGATCGAGTGAATCTGAATGCAGATGGGACAATGTTGTGGGAGAGCGAAAGCTCCTGCACTTCGGATTCAGACGAAGAAGTAGAGCACTAGCAGAACCGGTTGCACGAAGTGACAACGCCGAATTGCAACATGATGATTAGATCACTGCGTTGCATGACAACAAAGGCAAGAGAGATGCCAACATATGATGGATTGAAAGAGGTGGATGAATTCTTGAGTAAATTTGAAAGCGCAGTACTAGAACAACAATGGTTCGATGCGTTGAAATGGGCACTATGCGCAACATCCGCACGATGGTGGAGTACACATTAGGAGAACTTTGTAAACTGGTGCGAATGTAGAAGATAGATGCACCTACAGTTTGGAATCCCCCACCCTTGAACAAGAGTTGGGCAGCCAAGATGAAGCAGCTTGCGTGCCCACCTATGTCGATGGGTGTAGACGTGTACTGTGCAGTCCACACAAGCACACCACAGACTAAGGATCAGAAATCAGAATAGGACGTAGCAACAGGAAAAGTGACACACACCACAACCGTTCCATGTAGAAGCATTCAAGAAGGTATGCGGAATCTTGAACAGGGTTCACCAAGTGAGACGAACTGATTGGGACCTACGCATACCAGCAGTTGGATGGGCGTATAGGGCCATGTTGAGGAGGTAAATCCCCTCTGCGGACAGAGGCGATCCCTACTAGCCCAAACTAGGTCTAGCAACAATCATACAATGCTACAGCGCAAGATCCTAATTGCAAATTAACAGACCAGTGAGGAAGGCCTACCTGGATTCCAACGCTAGTGTTTGTAGAAGAGGTCGCGCTCCCGTTCCTTTGCTCCAACAGATCACAATCCCCACGATATCCGTGAATGGACACCTGCACATACAAGAAACGACACAAACACAAACATAAAATCCAGCATATGCAACTATATATCAGTCAGAAAGGATATAACTCATCATCATCATCACAAATAATAATAAGAGTGGAACCATAAACAATAGTCGTTTATTAATAATTCATCAAAGAAGAATACAACCAAAGTTTTGACGCTAAATTCTCCTTTGGCTGGGTAGTCAGCAGCACATGTCTTGCAAAGCTTGTTGGGAGTGGGAACAAGCCTCTCTCTCTTTGGTTATTGGACAAGAATCTCCTTACTTAGATTTGGCCTTATGGGAATGAAGAAGGCTCTTGCAGCATGAAGCTCTTGGAAACTTGACAATTCTAAATCTCTGGAACTAGCTTGCCTAAGAAAAATGGACAAGCTTTTATAGATAGAGAAGGGGGAGTTGGGATCATCCCCAATATTCATGGGATTGGCTTGATCACTAAAGAAGCTTCCATGAGAGGTTGCAAACCACTTCCCCTCTATGGAGATTCGAAGCCAAACCACCCAACTCAAGATAGATTCATTCCAAGAGTTGGTTAGGATGAATCTTCGACTGTTGGTTTGTTAAAAAACACCACTTATTATGGTTGGCGCGAGTGTGACTCTGTGACAGAGCGCCAACTGGCGCACCCTCTTTGGAGCATTTCCCCCATTAGAACGAGTGCTGGACTGTGAAACCGCGCCAATGGAAAAAGGGCTATTTTTATGGGTTTTCTGCAGGAGATGCCTTCAGGGCAAATGAAGTTCATGCTCAGGGGAATGTAATGCAAGTGTTTTCAGGTCATGTCACTTCTCTTAGGTCCCGGAATGAGTCCTCCAAGATGCGGGAGAAGGGGTAACAGGGTAACAAATTGCTGTGTAACAGGCCATGTGCAAAAAGCTGAGCGTGGAAATGATTCCAAGGTTGAAGAGCAGAGACGAGACCATAACAGCAGAGAGGAATCCTCATGCAACAACTCCCACAGTTGGGACAGTATGCAAGGACCCGGACGAAGGAAATATGTAGTTACAGAATGCCATTCAGTGAGGGAACTGGAACTTTCATGAACTCGAAGAAGATCGGGTACGACTGAGGAATAAAAGCATGTTAATGGACGTAGAAATCAACAAACTAGAAACTGAAATCACACAAGCATGTTACGCCGAGGAACTAAGAATGACAGGACAAGATATGGCCAGCCATACTATGGCATTAGAATATTTCCGCAGAGAATTTTTGGCTTTGCTACCATGGCTGCGACCACACCTTAATAGGAAAAGTAACCAGGGGAGCACACCGCATAAGGAAGAATGCAAGGCACAGACTATCGCGAGGATAATTAAGGAGTGCCCGTGGACTAGGATGGAAAGTGAATTGAAGCCTCGCACAGGTGGTGTGACCACCTAACTATCTGTAGGAAGCACAGTCTCAGCACTCCAAGCAGTTGAAAGAGAGTGTGGGACTATAAAAGAATCTGTATGGGAGCTGCACAATAAGGAGGTTGCGCGCAGGATCAGTATGTCACAGAGGTCGCGCCCGTGAACAGGGGGTTGTGCTGCTGCGTGGGTAGGCTGGGAGGTGACTGTTGGTGTCACTATTCATGACAAGAGGTTCAATTTAAGGCAAAAAGGAGCGCTCGATGGGCAATTAAGACATGAATTAAGAGCTATATTTGCGACGATTTTCCCCCAAGAAGGCATTAATGGCTTAGAAGTTGAGGAAATGGTCGAATTCAAATTCAAATGATACTATTAAATCCCCAGGGCTAGCCTCAAGGCAACACTTGGTTGTTTGATAATTGAGAAACTATAGAGCCTTGAGCACCGCGTACTCTTAGCCTCTTCAAGTGTAGACATGATGACGGCTGCTAGAACAAGAGTGTGATTCGCCGAAGTTACCATGGAGCCCCATATGGCTCACGAGGAGCCTGGAGAGGCGGCAGCTATGCCAGAAGTTTCAAAATCACCATGAACACCACGGCTGTAGAAAGATAAGTAGACTATGGGCCCAATCCGTGTATCCCCAAGACACCCACGGTTTAGCAAATTATCAATGGCATAGAAAGGAAAATTCGTCACCATTGAAAAAAATGAGGAGGAAGACCTGGAAGCTCTGATTGCTCAAATTGAGGTGCAAGACGATGAGGTGGAGGATGTCTCACGAATGGCTTCTACAACAAAGTTGCCTCTATTCATCACCCCATGGAAGGGGAAAGCCAAGATACCAAATGACCTGGAGGCCAGAAAGAGTGCTCTCTAGACCCCGCTTCTCCCCGATGGTATAATGTTTAAAGGTTCATCAGTGGGATGAATATCTACCATGAAGTTTGAGGATTGGGACCTCACAAATAACGAGAAGTTCCCACGCCTAGCCACGGAGAGGTTAGTGAAGAAGAAATGGTTGCATGGTGTGGAGAAGGTTGGGCTACTCCATGTACGATGGATACCCCACTACCACCACACACCCGTCACCATTTTCGTCATCAGGTAGCTACTGTGCCTGGTGCACGATAGGTATCTCTGGCTAGAGGAGCCTATTCCCATCACGGTTGACCTAATTCACCGAATTTCGCGACTGCCATTCAAAGGACACGACCTCGCAGCCATAGTAGGAAAAAGCATCGACTTGGCCCTCGTAGAAGCCATGAAGGCCAAGTATAAACTAGAGAAGAAAAAGTGGGGGTATGCAATAACAAGAATTAAGGACAAATGGGTGCACATAGCCACCCAGCTATTGGCCGGTAAGCTAATGAGGAAATGGCACGCCGACGAAGTACCAATGTCTGTGATTGCGTTGGCAGAGCAGTGCACAGAGGGGGTCTAGTTCAACTGGGCGCAGTTCCTCTGTGACGAGCTTTTGACAAACTACAGGGAGGCCCAGGAGGAAGATAAGACCTTCCACTGCGAGTGGTTTCTCTTATCCATCTTGTTAGTTGTAGGGGAGCTGCTGGAGGACAGCCAGTTTCCCACTATTGAGGGTGATCTGCACGAAGCCACAAGGTACACATCGCTCTGGGCTACAAAATACACGAAGATGATTTGTGAGACAAAGGTGTTCTAGGTGTTTGTGGAGGTGAGCATTTGAATGTGGATCAACCAAAGGCTGCTCCTGTCCCCTACGGCTCATAACAGCTCGTAGAGTGCGACAGAGTTCAAGATGGATATGCATAACCTGTATATATGGCCGCGCAAGGACCCAGCACAGACATGGGTGAAGCTTTTGTTCATCGCAACAGATGATGTGACCTTTGCAGTAATGGAGTCATGGCCTCCAGAGTGGCATGCCCTGGATGTTGTAGAAATGGAGAAGGCTGCAGCCCAGCAAAGAAAGAAGGACACGATGCGCAACTCATTGTAAAAAGGCACCAAGAACAAGAAGCAACCACACACCAGAAGGTAGCTGATGCAGCAGTAGTGGCACAGATAGAAGAAACCACAACAGCACCAACCAGAGAGTCTGACGAGGGCTAGGAGATGACCATAGGGTAGCAGACCAGGGAAAGGGACGGGGTGGAAGAACGTGCAAACCTCAGTTCTGCATCGACCCAACACAAGCAGCCACATGGCCCTGAGAAAAGAGCTCCCGGGAAGAAGGTAAAAGCCACAAAGATGTCCATCAACCCGATCACGCTCATAGAAGGTGATTTGTTTGACATCAACGAAACAATTCGTGAGGTCACAAAGGACATGCTCCAGGAACTGAGGATGGAGAAAAGCACTGTGTTGGGGGCACTCAGCGCGCAGCTACAAGGCTTATAGGTATAGCCCACCCAAACAGGTACAATGGCCTAGTACGTCGTAGTAGGAACCACAGAGGCTGAACAAATGTTGCCCGCCCATATGGACAACCCCTTCATGTTGCCCGAAGGCATGCTAGCAGCAACAAGCGAGCGTGACAGGGTTGCGATGAGCAACATGAAAGGCGTCAACTTGAACTTGGTCGCCCTGCCGTGTGAAATTTTGTACCAATTGCAAGATGGGGTCATCACAGAGCTCCACACCCGAGAAGGTCGCACGATCTAGGTCCTGATCGAGCAGAAAATCAACATGGACCAGCTCAGCCTCAAGCGTGATGAGTTGGTTGTGCAGGCTCGCAGTCTAGAGCAGGCGGTAGAGGATGCATGCAGGAGCATCCCAGAGTTGGCCATGCTGGCAGAGCTACTAGCAGCAGAGCGGGTCCATAGATTTTTGGTCTGAGTCTGCAAGGTTAGGGAAGAAACGACAAAGGTCCAGTTGGAGTTGAACCTGTAGATCGCGGAGCTACGACTGAAGCCATAGCCCTCCACATCCCTAGAAGTCAGAGAGCAATGCGCCTGCGCTATCCAGATGGGGTTGGAGCAAATTGGCCAGGAAACACAGGATTGCACTAGGATGTTGGAGCAAGCACTAACCATGCTTATGCACCTGCAGGAAGACCCAAATCTACAGCACCTAGAGACTGAGGTGCGAGAGTTGCAGAAGGAGTACGACAGTGTTCAGGGCACTGTGCAGACAGTTGTCCTTACTCAACGACTTGCCATACTAAAGTAGGCAAGGGCACTAAAGGACCAATTAGACGTCATGCACCAAAAAGAAGCCCTGCTTAAAGCACGCATCCGACCATGGATCAATGAAGCTTTCACAATTACAACTACCATTGAAGGGAAGCTGGCACAAATGCAGGAACTTTATGCAGGTGGAAACGAATGTGACCCAGCTCACAAAGGTTCAGAGATATGTGTGCAGCAGGTACATCAGACAGTCGAATAGTGTGATGCAGACACCCAAGCTATGCGAGACCTGCTGGATGGACTTCACACAAAGATCACCACACCGACAGAGTGACTCGGGACGAGTCATGATGATTGTGTTGGGGGCCTGTTGGGCAGCAGATCCCCCCACAACATATTTTTGGGGCTTAAAGCCCGAGTTTTGGTCAATGTAATGTAAAGACTACGTGAAGTACAGGCGCGGAGCGCGAAATTCTAGGATGAGTCGTAGGGTTGTCCACCCTAAGAATTGTAAAATAATGTAAAGTTGTGTTGGCCTACCCATGGTCCATGGACCATGGGATTGTATAAATAGAGCAAGGCTCTAAGTGTAAAGATAGTTTTAGTTTTGACCAAGAAAGTATTAGATAGATGCGAAGGCATGGTTAGAGGATAGAAGTGGATCTGAAGTGTATTGGGTCGTAGTAGTAGGAAGAGGCTTTACAGCTGAGTGCACAGAGGCCTAGTAGAGTCTGCAGCTAAGTGTGCGGACTCCTGTAGCTGAGTGTGCAGGGCGTAGTCAAGTTTGTAACTGAACTAAACTTGATTATTAATAAAGACAAGGTTGATTTGGAATATTGTGCATTTGTTCGTGTATTTCTATGTTCAGTTTATCTTTGTGCATTTATATTGTTTTCGATTACGCACACTTATCTAAAAGTTGAATAAGTAATAAGAATATTGGGCACACACAAACTAAGTCAAAGAACTAATATAATAGCACAATAAGGATCATGATTAGGATAATATTGCATTCGAGCTCCTTACAAAGGTGCACATGGGTTGAAAAGGATAGAAAGTTGCGCGAGGCAGTGTAAGTGCATAGGTTAGGATCTCAAACCTCCAGAACCTTCATCAAGACATCCCTAGGGTGCGAAAACCTGGTTTCAACACCCTCCCATACTACTTTGGGTGATACCTCAGCCCATGCTCCCTGGACTATTGCCGAAAGGGCTAGTAGTACCGGGATTTTCTTGGCTAACTCGCTGCTAAACTTGGGTCAGGCCCCACGTAGCCAATAAAATACCAGGGGAGAATCCACATGAACCTTCCAAAATTTGAATGAGAAGAATCCAAAGGATCCTTTTGTCTATGCAGAAGGGGAGAATCTACCAGAACCTTCCCAAAATTTGAATGAGGAGAATCCACAAGAACCTTCCCTACATTCTGAAGAAAAGAATTCACAAGGACTTTTACCTTCAGATCAAACCATTTCTGTACATATCGATGAGAAATTTCTATTATCAAATTGGTATCAATATATTGTAAATTTCTTGATTCATTTTGAATGTCCTGCATCATTCTCCAAAATTCAATGTAAAACTCTCAGATTGAAAGCAGTCAAATAATGTATCATAAATGCAAATCTGTACAGGAAAGACCCACTCAATATCGTGTTATTATGTTTCACAGAATCAGAGACCGAAGGGATCATTGATCAGTTTCATGCAAGATTCTGTGGAGGACATTATGCTTGGAGAGTAACAACATATAAGATATTAAGGATAGGATTTTATTATTCAAAATTGTTCTTACAAGTAGGAGCAAAGGTCAGAAGTTGTGTCCCTTGTCAGATGTTTTCTGGTAAGAAAAAACTAGCAGCTCTTCCACTAATCCCAACATTGGTCTCAACACATTTTCTCCAATGGGGATTATATTTTATTGGAGAGATTCATCCTACCTCAAGCAATCAACATAAATGGATCGTCACTGCAACTTATTACTTTACTAAGTGGGTGGAAGAAATTGTAGTAAGAAATGCTATTGATATAGTAGTAATCAAATTCATTGAAGAAAACATTTTATCTAGGTTTGGTTGCCCACATCGGATTGTTACTGACAGTTCCACGACATTTTGCAATGTCAAAATGATTGAGTTTTCTAGAAATATCATATTTTGTTACACCATTCAACTCCGTATTATCCTCAAGGCAATGGTCTTGCAGAATCATCTAATAAAAGTCTAGTAAAGGTTATCAAGAAAACTTTAGTAGATCATAAGAAGAGATGGGACAGTCATCTAATTTATGCAGTCTGGGCAAACAGGGTTACTCCAAAAAGATGCACTGGAAAGTCTCCTTTTCAGTTAGTTTATGGGAAATATGCAATTTTCCCTACCAACTTGGATTTCCCTGTTTTAAATTTTTTGTAGGAATCAACTGATGAACCTGATGATTCTTGAAGGACGATAAATCAAATCATTGAATTAAATGAGAACAGATATGAAGTCCAATACCAATTGAAAAAATATCAGAATAAAATGAAGAGTCTGTTTGATAGAAGAGCCAGGGAAAAGGACTTCAAGGAGGGAGATTTAGTTCTAAGATGGGATTCCAGAAGAGAAGACAAAGGAAGACATGGAAAGTTTGACAACCTATGGTTTGGACCTCTAATTATTGTTGAATTAAAAGGGAACAACACTGTTGTGTTACAAAATCTAGAGGAACAATATTCCACATTTCCTGTTAATGGAAGACTTCTGAAGCATTATATTCAGTATTGAGAAGTTTAAGTAGATTTTACTACCATCATTGTTAAAAGTCCAATTTTATTCTACTCTTTCAACTGTCAGTATGATTTTTACAGCAAAGATTCCAAAGCCCAAGGAGCAGGCACATGGATTTGCAAGTTCTCTGCATTCTACAGGAGAAATCAGTCCCCATTTGGAGCCGATGTTGTAGATCTTTTATTATTGATAAGTTAGCCATTAGATGAAAAAATCAAAATGCCATAGAAAAAATGATAAGTTAGGATATGGACCAAAACCAAAATGGAAAATAAAAAATGTTAGGATTTATTATTATTTCAAGTCCATATCATAAAACATGATATGGTAGTTGCTATAAAAGATGAAGGCAAATGATAAAAATGTTAGATAACCAATAAAAGAAAATATTTTCTTTATAAAATAAAATTAAGGTTGTTAGTTCAAACGCACCTTTGAAATGTGTTCTTTAAATTAAACAGTGCTTAAATTCCTTAATCAGGGTTAATTATTGTTTACAACTTGATCACTTTGCAAATAGTCATAACACATGATATGGTCATATGGGAGGAATGAAAAAACATCATGTCAAGTGCTGAATAAGCGTCAGGCACCTTTCAATAGATAGGATTCACTTTGCCCGAATCAACTGTGGAGGAATATTTTCGGGCCCCCTTTGATTGTTTCCCGTTAACGCGAGGGGTGGGGTCTAAAAAGTGGTTTCAATGGCTGCTCTATTTTTCTACGTGGCACCCCCATAGCATTTCGGGGCCCCAAAGCTCAAAACCGTAAACCACCTCACTGCCTCCCCCCCCCGAAATCCCACCAGCGGTTTTCTCCTTTCCAACCATTGACCTCGTTCTTATGCCGTCTCATAGACCTGTTATCCCCTCCTGCCACGTCCTAAATCCTTTATCTCTCACCCACTCACCACCTTCCATGTCACAAGTCTATTGCACCATACGCTCCAAAGCCGCTGCCAACCTTAATTAACCATTCACCCTCCCGTTAGAAATTAATCCCGCTCCTATATATTAAATTGCCTAGGGTTAGATTTAAACAGAAAATTAAGCCCGATTTAATTTATAAATATCCCATGGCTCTACCCTTTTCCACTTTTCTGCTTCCATCGTATCACCAAAAGCCTTTTTTCTCTCTGTATTTTCCCCTGTCATCCGTCTTTCAATCAAAACAGTTTCTAAATCCCCCACCTGCAGAAAGATGGCTCCCAAAACTAAAGCACAAAAAATTGTCGAAGAAGGAAATCCCTCCACAGTCTTGCTTGACTTGGATCATATCACCCTTGTAGACTCCCTATTCAAAGTTACTAACTGTGAATGCGAATTCAATTTCCACGAATTTCATTTATGCTTAAAGAAGAAATATCTAGACAAAGAAGATCCCATTTGTTTATGGGAAACAATTTTTCCATTGTACTCTTTTCCCAAGACTCATCACTTGCCTAATTTTATCACTTGGTGTCAAGCCAGGTATGATCTTGTGAAAAGAACAGTGATGACTCAGGATGGAAAAATATTGATCACCATTACTGCTCAGAGTACAAACCAAATGCTAATGATACCTCCATCTAAATCCCTCAGCCATTTCTCACCAGAAGCTCTCATGGACCTGTTACATAGTAATTTGTCACTGCCTTCACTCCCAGTCCATCTATTGTGTCATGTGTCCAAGCCAAACATGCTCATGAATGCTCTCCTATATTGCCAATTGACCCACTTTTCCTAAGTTATCTACCTCATCGCGACTATGGGCTTAATAAACGTGCTGAAGAGCGCTCTTAAACAGTCCAGTTGTGCTATCAGCGTGAAAGTACATATGATTCCCGTGATGGCTCGATTTCATACCCCAGGGCGAGGTTTCTTATTATCTTCGACGATGATTTGACTAGTTAAATTGTTCACTTGCAATGTCAGTGCTGAATCCCAGTTATGTACCCGCAATGATCCAGATTGGGCGAATTTGTTCCAATAGTCGGCTTTTTGGATGACTCCAGACTTGGTTGTTGGCCTAGTTTGCGTCACCCTCCCTTCCCTGGCATGGCAGTTCTGTCAATTTTTCTACCTTCCTTGATGATAAGCTCCCTCTTCCACCTTTCATGGAGACTCCTTCTCCTATTTAAACACTCACCTTTGATATGATCAGTTGGTAAATCCTTGTCTTGTGCAGTGCTATTAGTGCTTTTGATAGATAGCTGGTGTGAGTGTGATAAGTGTGAGAGTGTTGATAGCTTGGGGAAGGTTGTGAAGTGCCCTTGATTTCATGTCAAATTTATGAGTGAGAGAGAGACCTTTGTATGTTGGGAGATCGATCTTCAAAGAGTGAATGCTTGAAGAACATGCTGGTTGGATTCCTCTAAGAAGGCTTGTGATGTCAAGACTTTGGTTGTAAGCTTGCTCTTATTTCATTATTAATACAATCAATGATGTTTTCCAATGTCTTGTATGTAATGTACTTGATAGCTCATGACTTCTTGAATTTGTGAGTAAATAGTTCATTGTTGTTTTCCGGTTACGTGCTTTGTTGTATTTCCTTTGCTTTGTTTCAGGTTGATCACTCATTGAGGAGAAGGAAGCAAAAGCTGGAGTAGTGCAACGGAACTCCATCGACCACCGGTTGAGGTAGGCCTCCAACTCTAACTGTTTAAGGAAGGCTATTGTTGATCTGTCCTTGTTTGTGACTAGACCCATTCTAGGGCTAGAGGGGTTGCCTCTGTCCGCAGAGGGAAAATTTTCCTGCATCACAAATTGGCGACTTCACTGGTGAGTCTATCCTATGTTTTTCCCTTTGCTCTTGTTTTGATTTTGAATTTTGTCTTTCTTTGCTTTTGGGGATTGATTAGTAGTCTTTTGGATCACCTGGGTTGATTTGGGAAGTCCTTCTGTTATCTGTTTGATTGGCTAGTTTTGGTTTGGGAGTCTTTGGCTTGTTTGCCTTTGTTTTTTGCATCATTACGAATTTTGTTTTAACAGTCATGCTGACATCATGGCCACCCTTTTCTAAAATCCTGTGCATCGCGAAATAACACCACACAGTTGTGACGATCCTGGAAATCAGATCATCGCGGGAAAGGCATGTACTCCCGCGCTGACAGTGCTCTGTTGCTACAGCTGATTCCTTTTCAGCGCAAGTTGCTAGTGTTTCACCCACGACGATACCTGTAGGATTGATTTTCTCAGTTCTACCTCCTGATTTTGCCAGTCTTCTTGATCCCTTGTTGTTTTGGCTTGCTCAGTGATTTGTTTTTGAATGTTTACAGTCAAGGCACTTGTTCATTGGCTTGATTGAATGAATTTTGTATTTTTTCCCGTGTGACCTAGTTCATCGTTTCAAGTTCCTTGAATCAATTGTCTTGGTCGCTGGCTTGCTCAAGATTCGCTTACAGCCTCTTATTGGTCTGATTGAGCCTTCCTTTTTCTTTGCTTCTGGTTGGTTTTAGTGAGAGTTATTGAACCAGTCTTTGGTATTGATTCGATTTCTTTTCGCTACCGAACATAGATCACGATTGTTTGGATCAACCAGTTTCTTTCACACTTTCTTGTTTGCTCATTTAAGAAAAAAGCATTAAGAATCAAAAGTTTGCATTTGTTTAATGTGCGAAAGTGAGTGAATTTGCATTTCGAATTGCATATTGAAAAGTGAAAGATTAAATCTCTCATTAGTAGTCCTTATGCACAGTAGGAATTGATACTTGTATGCATTGTGAAATTGCATTTGTTTGGCTTGGTTTTCTTGGTTTGGGAATGATCTCTCTACCCTCTCGTAGGTAGGTGTTCATCGAAATAAAAGGATATTTCATTCATCTTAGCTGCATCCTAGGTTTTGTTATATACATACGGTAGGGCCTAAAACTGAAACATAATTCAAGATCAACCTTAAAACGAACTGAATAAATCTAACAACGCATTGGAACATAATGCTTATTATTTAGAGGTCTAGGCTAGAGACGTGCTCCAGCGTCATTAAACCTAGTCACTATTGTTTCCACTCGAGGTTGGGTGATTCCTCCTTCTGTGACTCAATAGCAGTCTAGTACAGAATTGTGCTCCCACGTACCGTCGAGTATATTTTGGGAGACCCTACTAGGTTATCATCCTTTATCCCTAGGAAGCCATGTCTGCCGCCTTGCAAACCATAACGCATCGAACACAGCATTCGGGAAGATTGACTGCCGTACGGAAAGTCCTTGGTTTTCATATCACTGCCAAGGTGTATATGCAGTTTTACGGATTGTTTGGTAAACCTTTTGCCTAGTTCTCCAGAGTAGTCACTTTCGTTCCTTTTCGGACTCCCTAAAAGAAAAGGTCCATCTGAGCGCTTGTCACTTCAGGCTCATTAAATATTCGAAGGTGACTAGAGTCATCTTTTGGTCCTTTTCTCGACTCTTTAAAGATGAAAAGGTCAATTCTTGTTCCTGTGTCTTAAAATTTATTCGGCCACGTTCACATTTTTCCGGTTAGATCTTGTTTGTGTTTAGCTTGAGCAAGGTTCTTTCTCATTAGTTTTCCTAGGATGTTGAAGTGAAACATCCTGGTAGAATCATCGATCCCATCCCCTGTTCCAAGAGACCAAGGGTCTCCACCCTCTGCTGCTCCCGAGGTTCCGGTTGTTAGTGATACTCTCCTTGTTATTCCGAGTATCCAACTGCTTAACTCTCCTGCCCCAAAGGACGAGTCTTATGATATTAATTGGAATCTTGTTTGGGAGCCTTCTGAGGAAGACTTTCCTATTACTCCTCCTAGTGTTTCGGTTCCAATGTCTTCCTCTGACATGGATGAGACGACTCCCATCTCTGGTGAAGAATCCTTTGTGTAAGAAAGTGAAATACCTATTCCTATGGAACGAGGAACTTCACCTTTCCGTGCAACAGGGACTTCACCTTTCCGTGTTACTTCCCTTGGTGTCACATTGCCTCTAAGATATAATGCTTTGGCGGACATCATTGGTTCTAGGTTTCCTCTTTCGAGTTCCATATGGTCTCCTACCGTCCCTCCAACTTCGGAGTCATTCATCCCTCAAATTCATAATCTATCTATTACATCTATTCCAACTGTACCAAATGTTTGTGTGGTTTCTTTGACACCTGTTGTTAGTGTCGCCACTGCCTCTTCAGTGGTTACTACTGTTGTTGGGCCTTCTGCTAGTCCTACTTATAGTGGCCCAACAACAAGAGTTGTTGATCCCACACTAAGTGTCGCACCTTCTTCTGGTTCCATTCTAGCAGGGGTGGCATATGATTAGTATGTGCAAGCTCTTTAGAATCCAAATCCTCAAAATCCATTTAGCTATTATGATTCTCGTGGAGCTCCTATCTATTACCATGGACCTATAGCAACTCAACCCGCGGTTGAGGTCATGGTCCCATTGTCGGTTGATTGGGGCACCACTATTTATCATGGTGGCCAAGTGTTTGGTCAATTTAGTATTCCTAAATTGATATCATTAATTGTCAACCCGGGGCTCGTAAGCTGATGAAGTGAAGGTGTACTATATGTACTTAAGCAACCTCTTAGAGCTTTTTGTCATTTGGGGGGTGTTGTTTGTGATTAATTTATCTTCCTAAGATGGAGTGATGTATTTATAAACAAATGAGTGATGGTGCGTGTGAAGTGAATTCTAGATGAGTGAGACTGTGTGATTAGTGGTTTCTAACTACTTGCTAAAAAGGAAAACTTGAAGGAAATAAATGAATTAAAATGAACTGAAAGCAAAGAACCACTTTCTAATGGTATTAGACACCATTCATGCTGCTGCAAATAAAAATTAAGAAAATCACTTAAAAGACCAATGATAATGTTTATCTCTTCCTAACTCTCTGCCTCTAACAGATAGTACTGTGTAAGACACGATTAAGAAGTAGCTAAAGGTAAGTCTAAGAAATGATAAAAATGAGAAAAATCTACTTTAAAGACTAGTGATAATATTTTGCTCTTTCTAACTCTCTACCTCTATCACATAGTACTGTGTAAAGCACGGTTAGAAAGTAGCTAAGGATTAGTCTAGAAAGCACCCAAAGCCAGCTGCAAGTGATTAGTATTCTGATCTCTAAAAGATAAACAATTTATAGTAAAGAGACCATTCATATGTTAGCAGACAGATTTGAGAAATAAAACTAAAAATTAGCTATGAAAATAAAGTAAAAGGCCAACTTTGAATCTATCAACTGAAACTACCACTAGATATAAAGCAAATACATAACACACAATCAATCCCGGGTTAAAAACCTGCAAAAGAACAATGCTAATCAGCTTAAAATAAAGGCTGGAAATGAAATAACATAAAGGTGAATTACGTTGTACATGTATCAAGAAAAAGAAATGCTGAATGAAAATAAGGAAATGCTGAACATAAAATATTGTACAAGCCTAACATGAACAAGGGCCCTCCATTCATATAGCCCAAAGAAGACTCAAGGTATTGAAAACTTCAAAACAGCACTGCTTCTATTACTCCATATGCAGAAAATCACAATCCAGAGTGTTAGAACAACACTATTAAAACAGAGTCTTGAAATGCACTAAAATTATAACCAATTCATAAAAACACAACAATAATAAAGTTAAATAAGCATACGCAGACGCAAGTTTTTATAGGCATCTAAAAGATAGCCTAACACGTACAGCTAAAACTGAAAAATAACTGATTGTCATGCGTAATAAAGGTTTAATTAACACGTCATAAGCCTGCGTGGATAGCTGGAGGTTCTGGTCGTTATGGCCATTGAATCCAGAGTTGGATTATGTCTCCCACAACCTGCGTAGTATGGACAAGTCACCGTTTGAGCTGACGTGACCCAACAGCTTACGCATCACCGTGAAGCTGCCTTTGTTGACCGTAACTTGCCCCTTGTTGACCGAAGGTGCAGATGACGTGGATGGTTGAACCAATAGCACAGGAACCTCGAGCACCTTGATTCCTAAGTGCCCATGTGGTTCATTTGGCAAAATGGCACGTGGAACCTTGAGATTAACAAAAAGGCTGCGGAATCACCAGATGGTTGCGGAATCACCAGATGGCTGCAGAATCGGCAGAGAGCTGCGGAATGCCTGTAAATATGTCAAAATCTAAACAAAACAGTCACACATTAGCAAAGCTCACTTGATCATGCTTAATGACATCTAATGTAATGATCTGGGTGGTTTTACATTGAAAATGAGGCAAAAGAGAGAGGTAAGTGATGAAAAACAGTAGGTAATAGTGGATGGTGAGGTGTAAGTTTAGAGGCTCTACAAGTGCCAAATTCCTCTAATCGCTGCTATTCTAGTATAAATATTTCAATGTTTTCCACATTGCATGCGGAGTCTCCTTCCCATGGAGGCTCGAGACAATGTGATATCACACCCCCTCCAAGAGAATTCTCCTAGCTCTAGCCACACACTTCCTCCATTCCACCTGCTCAGTCTTGTTAGTAGGCTTAGGGTTTCTTGATCAATGAAATCCTTAAGACCACTATCTTCCAAAACTGCCTCCATGTGATCCTTCCAAGCTATATAGTTTGAGCTACCATCAAGGGCATACTCAAGCCTCAAACCATTGAATGCCATCGATGAAATAGATGTGATAAGAACTTGAGATCTATATCAAGAATAAGAAACTTCGAATTCCTCCTACTAGTATAATATTCTTGCTTGATCACCTGTGCTCCAATGCCATGTAGAATTTTGTAGAATTTTTCTAAAAATTAGCTAGCTCTGATACCATGTAGAATTTTCGTAGAATTTTTCTACAAATTAACTAGCTCTGATACCATGTAGAAATTTAACCTGTAGAATAAACTGATATATGCAATGTCCTAAAGCATAATACTTGTTCTACTTCTACTAAACATTAAGTGGAAGCATAATTGAATTCATGAGCAACATCTAGTAGAAACATGCATAATTGATCAAGAGAAACAATCACACATAACACAAGATATATCCAGGGGAAAGCACCAGCATAAAACCCCAACCATATATTATCAATCAAATGGAAATCCTCTTCACAATACAAAAAGAATCAGCTCTCAATCTATCCAGTGCTCAATGAACTATGAAGATATGAAGATGTGTCTCATGAACCACCCAAGCCCTATTTATATAGGCTTTCCCTATGGTCCTTACGTAGTTTGCTTAGGAAATTATAGCAAAATCATATGCTATTAATTCCAACATACCAAAAACAACCAATGGTCCAACTACGTATCCCTTGAGAACACTAGTTCCTCAACCATGCAAAAACTACTTACTAGAAATAGTTAAGCATCTGATAGTACATTGTCCCACATCTGATCTCAACTAGGTCTCTGACAGAACTGATATGCAACAATTATCCATGAGTGAATCCTCAGTTATCTAAAATAATAGTTGTCACATGCATGCAAGCATTAACAAACTATATTTTATTATTTTAACAACTTGTTAAAATAATCTAACTGGACTTGACTAGTTAGAACTAAGTCAACTGATTCTCTCATTATAGAACTGAACCTTATCTCCTTTAATCAAGGGATAAATTCCTAAATCAAGGGAGAAAATAATTGCATGATCTCACAAAGACTTCAAGTTTAATTTTTCATAATTAATTAACCCATTGATATTAATTAATTAATATTTTAAACTGTTGTTAAGACCAAAATTAATTTTACTTCCTATGGATAGACTAGGGACCGTTATAAATAGGAAGGGACCCAGAAATGCTATTTTTAGAACTTTCTATTTTTAGGAATTTCACCTCTCACCCAATGTGGCCAATGACATCACTGACCAAGCTTCTATTTTTAGACATGCTATTTTTAGTAGATCTATTTTTTGCACATTCTAAATTTAGCATTTCTTGTTGCACATTTTTCAACATGAAGCACTTCTCCTTAATCAACTTATTGTAAATGGGAATATCTTTTATTTCCTAGAGAAGGGGGATCTTTACACATAGATTTTTCAATTCTCCTAGAAGTTCAGTCTCTTTTGGGGTTAGCTGGAGTGGTTGGGCCAATCTCTCATGAAATGGTGGATTTACTTTAAGGTTGCTTTCCTCTCTTTCTTCCTCAACCTCCCTAGGTGGTGGTGGAGGTTGGTTGCCTAGGAGAGCTCTCCCAGATCTCAGGTTAATCTCTTGGATTTCCACAGCATAAGATGGATATGATGTCTCTCCATTGTATACTTGTTGAGTCTGCTGGTTATTTGGGTTCGGATTTGGCTAGGCAAGCATCTGGGGTTGCTTGGGTGGAGCAAAGTGTAGTAGTTATGGTTGGGCAGGTGGTGGAGGCAATAGAGCTAGAGCATTGTTGTATTATGGCCTCCACCCTTAGAGTGGTGTATTCCACTAAGGTTGTGGTGGAGCATAAGGTAAATGATTGGATAGATGGATGGGAGTGATACTAAGATGCATAGGACCAAGGAGGGAGTGTAGACCAGGAAGGATGAGTAGGGGGTCCCCAAGAAGGTATTTTTGTGGTTTGGTTGGGGTTGTAATATGCATGGGATGACCCTTGCATGCCCTGCTAGTTTGGTCTAGGCCCGTGAGGTCTCCTTTGGTTAATGTAGCAAAGTTGTTCAGTGACCCCTTCAACTCCTTGATAAACAGCTTTGAGTACGAGTAAAGAAGGGAACTTGTTTGTGGAGTGGTATTCTTCACAGACCAAGAAAATTTCAATAGAGTTCAATGGACATTCATTCCAAGGATTCCTCCTGGTGCATCTAGGGCAAAAGATGGCCAAGACTCTCTCTTCTTCCTCATGCTTCCTCTTAATGTTCATGGTGTCCATTTGCAATGCAAGGGTTTGCAGCATCTCACTTTTGAAATCTTCCAGCATGTTTCCAATTTCACCCTTGATGGATGAGTTAGAAGATGATCTACTGGCCATAGGTTGACTACCCCTACCCTTTTTCCTGGCTGCCCTAGAATGGTTTCTAAAGACAGTCTTAATATCCTCATTGGGTAATTGGTATATATCTCCTCCTGCTAAAAAATGTAAGGTATCCAAAAGATCTTCTCTTACTCCCCTGAGCAGGACAATATTTAGTGACTCAAGGTCAATTGTGCACCTGACCCTTTTGTAACTAGGCTGGAATCTTTCTTCGTTGTCTTCTAAGGATTCATCATTGCTTATGGTCATCCTGAAAATTTCTTCTTTAGTATCCTTTGACCGACAGTAGTCCCAATATTTGTTCTTAAAGGCCTACTACATCTGAGCCCAATTTGTGGTGCTATCTCCAGGTAAACCCATGAACCAGCACAATGCTGCATCCTTGAGGGTAGATGGAAATATTTTTAACTTTTTCTCATCATCTATATAGTCATAGGTTTGGCATATAACAACAAACTCAAACAGGAAAGTGTCGGGGTCCTCTGTGGTCAGGCCATGGAAATGAGGTAGGGCAGAGGAGATTATAAATTTCATCTTAGTGTCCCCATTGGTTTCCCTAATGGGGAAGGCACCCTCAACTCTCTCTCTATTCCCTCTATCATTTTGATTTTCAGCCATTGGTTCAGTAAGAATGGGTTCCTCTTCTTCTTCTTCCCCTATAGGTTCTTCAAATATGTCAGGTTTCTCACCTAAGGATTCCTCCATTTCATAGCCACCAAGGAAGAGAGAAGGTTGGCTGTTGGATGCAGTGGGAGTATTTGGAAAAAATTTCCCTAAGTTGTCTCTATTCCTACGAGGCATGAAAGGAAATATTTTTGGGTTGTTTTTGTATTCTATTTAAAACTTGGAAAGTACTTGCAAAATTGAAATTGTTGATTGAATGAAAATTACTAACAAAATGCAAAAGATACTTGCTGAATTGAAATCCTACTTGTAGAATGGAAAGGAAAGCAAATAATGCAAAATGAAATAAAGGAAACAAATAGATTACTTTTGCATAAATAAACTAATGGCAGAATATTGAGGACAAGAAATAGAAGAAAAGAAATCAGTAATCACGTTCTACTCAGACACCTCCCCGGCAACGATGCCAAAAAGTGATGAGTTCCAGTATTGCAACAAGGATGTTGCAACTCCTGGGCTACTAGCTTTACTTATCAACTCGGGGTTCGTACAAACTTGGAGGTGACAATGTTGTATGCATAAGTAAACATGATGGTTCTGCATGTTATCACTGTTCAACTGGCGAGAGACCACTGGGGTTCCAAGCCAAACTTCTATAGAGTCAGAAGAAGCTTGATTCTTTGATGGAATAAAGGCAAATATACTCTAAGAGAGTTACTCTAGTTCACTAATGGAGAAAGCCAACATGTAATGCTAAACAACACCATATCCTAATTAACCATTTAAGAATCTATGCTAAGCAGAAATGCTAAATCAACAATAAAAAAATGCTATTATCTAAGTTGCAGAAGTAAAAATCATCAAAGAATACTAATGTGCAAGTAAAGAAACTAAACTAAATATCTTTTCACTTTTTTGGTCTTTTTAGGCAAAATCAAGTATGCAAACTAATTGTTCTTGTGGATGTGAAAGGTTGATTGAAGGTGTTTGAGGATGGCTAGAAGGTTTATGAAGTGGTTGGATGGTGTGGAGGGGTCCTAGGAGGATTTTTGTGACTTCCTAGAGGTATCCCATCAATTCGGCCTCAAATCAGGTTGTTTCAGGAAAACCTACAGGATGTACTAGAAACCTACAAGATGATCTTGTAGGAACTACAAGAAACCTATAGGATACAACCGAGAGCTAATTGTGAGGTGTTGGAGGTATTGGGAGGCTTAGGAAAGGTGTGTGATGGGTGGAATGGAGTGTTAAAAGGTCTAGGAGCACTCATGAGTCAATATCCAAGATAAGAGATGCCTAGATTCGCTCAATGTGTTTAGAAGAATTTCAATGAAAATGATGAAAAACTAGTGAGGGTGATCGTGAAGACAAGGGATGGCTAAGGTGGATGAAGTGGAAGGTGGCTACTGGCTATGAAGTCTTAGTCTCCTTTTGAAGCACTTTCTCTGCATAAAACATGTGTGTCTTCCAAAAAGTCATGCAACAAGATACATTTTCATAAACTAGAAAAGCAGAACTAATGAATCAACTGCCTATATTATGCATGAAGAAAGTTGTTGAAGGGAATGAAATCATGAGCGAGATCTACTACAGAAGTGGAGATGTAAAAGATTATAATAAGATATACCTTGCAACATTAACGAAATACTAAGTTAAAGACATCAAACTCCAAAGCTCATAAAATAACTAGAAATTTGTGTTTTTGGGGCTACTTAAGGGTCCCTTTGTCAAGTCATGGTCCCAGAGGGAGGAAGTGAGACCAAGACACCTACTAACAACCTTGTGGTAATCCTTTTTCTCCTTGCTAACCTGCTACTTGCAATAAGTCACAAATGGAAGCAAATTATCACACAACCAATCTAATCTACACTACTTGTAATGGAAATGCATCTAATAAGAAAATTAACAATTAAGCTTTGAATCTACACTAAACATACATGTAAAATCAAGAGGAGCCTTGGCTACTAGGGTTGGGCCCTAATGCAAGAGCTTAAGCCCTCTGAGTTAACTCAGTGCTAGCTCAAAACAAAACTCATTCTTATTACCAAAACAACAAATTACATCAAAAAGAGCTATCACAAGTCTTGAAGCTCGAAAATAGAGTAAAGTTTTACAATGAAGATTTGAATCCTACTGAGGTTCTAGGCCTCTCTAGTTATACATCTGAAGTTCCTGGTGACTTCCTTAAAATTAGGGAGGCTCGACTCCCAAACTCGAGATAAACTGGTGCTTTGTCTCTCACTTGCTCGGCTGCCTTCTAGTCCTCATGATTTGGTTGCTTGCACTCCGAGCTGATGGAGGAATATTCAAATAGGGGGTAGTAAATGAGGAGGATTTACCTCCTATAATCCCTCTCCCTTGTCCCATTTGAGTTTTGACCTTGATCTTTGCAAAAATTCCATGATTTTCTCCTTTAATCCTGCATTAAATGCACATTATACCACAAAGCATAAACAAAATATAATCTAAAGCATGCAATAAGTTATGAGAATAGTTGGTTTGACTAAGCTAGGAGATGAATTAAGGCCCATATAATTACCCAATGATGAGGCTCATCACAGTGCAGGCCTCACCGCGGAGTGTTGTCTAGCTGATAGCACAGGGGGTTTGACGAACACATCATCCATCCACTCTGCCTCCACCCCCACCTCCACCACATACACCTTTGCCCACACCTCCACCTCCACCACCTCCATTCAACATGGTGAATACGATGAATTTGTCGATTTTCAAACGCATAGGGAGTGAAGACACATAGCATTTTTGGTTTGTTTGCGAATTTTGTGTGGATAGCACAATAGATTACTGATGACAACATAAAGAAGGCATAGTTGGTTATCGCTTTGCAAGATCGCACTCTAACTTGGTATATTAAATACGGTTCTGATAATCCTCTTGCATCACTAACAGAGACTAAGGATGCTTTAAACAAAGAGTTTAGTAAGCCTAAGTTTGACTCATAGTCATTAGTTGGATTTAAGGAAATCATGATGAGGGTCAATGAGACACCTTTGGAATTAGATCAAAGGAAGAAGTTTCAGATTCAAAAAGCTATGATGCAGCTCACAGATGGTCAGCATCGCGAGTGGTTTATAGCTCCACTTTTACCGCACCTGATAATTGCTCTGTTGCAACAGAAGATAGGAACTCAGGTATAAGCCTTGGAAATCATGATGAGATTACATGCAACGCATATTCAGGATGTTACCTTAGGGTACAACAGATCCACTCTTAGTTACGGAGCTATTAGGACTTCATTTTGTCTCTTTCTCGCTATACATTTTGTTATAATGTCACCCTTTTCAACCCATATTTAAAAGTCCTTGTTAGTGTTTTGACCCAATTATTCCAAAGGTATGCAGTGATTCTTCTCATCGATATACGTTTAATTATTTAATATATAATCATTCTATCTTCATAGTTAAGCTTTGAATTGTTAGTTGCTGAAACAGTTAAGGATTGATGTGCAGTCCGCGTTGCTGAAACTGCTCGAAATTTGCAAGACTATTTTTGCAGTTGCTGAAACAGCAAGAACGGCACACAAATCTCGAAGCTGAAATAGTTGAGATTTGCGTTCCAAATTTGACAGCAACAGATGAACCAGATCTATCACCGAGGAATCTGTTACATTGGATGTAACGTCCATGATCTAAAGACAGTATTGCTGTAACAGCATTTTGTTGACGGGAAATTAATTTCCCTATTTTTTGTATAATGGGTTAAACAAAATTTTGCAATGGAAATCTCTTGTAATAGATGTCTCCTCTTTATAAAGAGGAGACATCTACATTATAAGGGGGATGAACAGACTGTGAAAAAGGCTTAGTTGAAGAGACAGGACTAGAATCTTTTCTTTCTGTAACATGACATATTGATGTATGAATAAAACTCTCATTCTGAACATCTTTTTCTAGTTCTCGTCTCCTGGGGAATCTTGTGAAAAGGACAGGGCCCACCTTCATCACAAGATTCACCCATTATATTTCTCTGCAGTGTGTTGAGTGTGTGTTTTATTCATACCTTGTTAAAAAGTACTGTTTTCTGGATATTTTTTTTACCTTTGCTGAAACTTTGTTCCTTTCTTAATCGATTGTTGCATTGGTTAAAGTTATTTCATGAGTGTCTCACTAGTGATTAAGTTTACAGAGTGAATCGGCGAGCTAGATAAACAGAGGCAGGTGCTGAAGGTTCCCATCTTGGGGATAGGGTCATGATTCTCTGTTACAACATAGCCATTGTTTTCCTTTGCAGAATCGTTCATTTATGTTGAATTGTTCCTTGAATGAATTTAAGTATCTCTTAATGGATATCTGCAATAGAGTATAATTGTTGTAACACAAAGTGGAGCTTCAGTTATTAAAGCAAGGTGTGATTCGTTTGTACTACAACTTTTAGTTCTTTTAAGATTGAGTACATATAGTACGCAGTCACCTTTGAAATAACCAGACTTCCCTAGGTTGACAATTTATGTAGCACTTTAATCAGCAATTAAAGTGACCAACATTTTGGCGCCGTTTCCGGTGAAGGCGACCGTAGATTTTAAGAGCATTAATGATTTTATCTTAGATGTACAGAATGCATGAGAGGACGCAGGAAAACTAATCCCGCAGGTGGCAAGGGCAAAGGCAAAGGAGGAAGGAAAACTTTCATTGACGACAACATTTCAAAAGATGATACCCAAGTACAAACGGAGTCGATACCCATTTACCAACAATGGTGTTCTAGAGTCATCAATTGTCAGGAGCCTTACTGTACCATTTGGAAAAACAGTATCTATCTCATAAGGTCCCAACCATCTTGTTCTTAGTTTCCTTGAAAATTTTCAAAGTGAGAGTCATACAATAGAGCCCAATTACCTTTTTGGAACTGCTTATGTTTAATGGTTTTATCATGCCACCTGGTTCTTTGTTGTCTTATCATATTTGTTTGATGGATGGCATCCAACCTCTTTTCATCTAATTCCTGAAGCTGCTACAACCTAGCTGTGTGTGCATCAGTCAAGTCAAGGTTAACAGCTAAAGCAGTCCTTAAGGTTTTAATTTCAAATTCCACGGGAAAAACAACACTTTTACCATAAACTAATTCATAAGGTGAAAAACCTATAGTATTCCTCCAAGTAGTTCTGTAAGCCCATAATGCTTCAGGCAACCTTTGAAACCAATCCTTTCTATTCTCCTTTACTATTTTTGTTAAAATGGCTTCTATGACTTTATTTGTACTTTCCACCTGCCCATTGGCTTGGGGGTGATAAGGTGTAGTCATTTTATGATTAATATGATATTTCTGAAGTGTAGCCTTAAAGCCATGGGAGTTGAAAGGAGGTCCTCCATTTGTGACTAGCTCTCTGGGCACTCCAAATCTAACAAAGATTTCTTCGAATAGAAAGGTTAACACAGATTCCTCATTAGCTCTAATAAGTGCCTTAGCTTCCACCCATTTAGTTATATAATCCATGCAAACCAATATGTAAACTCTTTGTTTGGATGGAGGATTGATGGGTCCTATAAAATCTAGAGCCCATCTTTCAAAGGGTTCAAGTATTACTTGGGGGTTCAGTGGCATTTCATCTCTACGATTAGGTTGGCCCATTCTCTGACAGTTATCATAGGCCCTAACATATTTCTTCACATCCTTAAAAAGTGAGGGCCAGTAATAACCCATCCTGAGAACTTTATGTGTTGTTCTCTTATCAGCAAAATGCCCTCCACAAGGGCCATCATGACAACCCTTCAATATGTCGTAAACCTCATCTTCTCTAATGCATCTTCGAATTTCCTGATCAAGTCCTGTATGAAAAAGACACCCACTTATCCAGCTGTACCAAGCACTTTGTTGAATGATTCTTCTTTTTTCTTTGTGTGACAGGTGTGATGGTAGCTTTCCTGTAACTAAATAATTGGCAATGTCTGCATACCAAGGTGAGTGAGTAGATACTGCAAATAAGTATTCATCAGGAAAGGAATCATCTACTGGAGTATTATCATCATTTTTTATCCGAGAAAGAAAATCAACAACTACATTTTCTTTACCTGATCGATCTACAATTGTAATATCAAATTCTTGTAGTAATAATAACCATCTGGTAACTCGAGCATTTGTAACAGATTTATTCATTAAATATTTAATGGTCGAGTGATCAGTATGAACAAAAGTAGGATAAACAGTAATATAATGTCGAAAATTATTAATAGCATAAATGACTACTAAAAATTCCTTCTCAGTAACCATGTAATTAAGTTCAGCAGGGGTCATATTCTTACTAATGAAATAGATAGCATAGGGGAGATTACTTTCTTCTTGACCCAAGACAGCCCCAATTGCAGTGTCTGAAGCACTAGAGGATATATGAAAGGCAATGTCCAGTTAGGTCCCCTTAGAATGGGAGTTATAGACAACTGACGCTTCAGTTCATCAAATGTTTTTTGGCAATCATCAGTCCACTTGAATTCAGCATTTTTCATAAGTAACACAAACAAAGGAGAAGTTATTTTAGAAAAATCTTTGATAAATCTTCTGTAATATCCAGCATGTCCTAAAAAACTTCTTACATCAATTTGTGTTCTGGGGATAGGAAGAGTCTGAATTACTTGTATTTTAGATGGATCAACTTGAATCCTTAGGAATGAAATGAAGTGTCCCAATACAATTCCGTCATTCATCATCATATGACATTTTTCGGCACTTAAGGCAAGATGGGCTTCTATGCAACGTTTAAGTACTTTCTCAAGGTTTTGTAGTGCATCCTTGAAATTCACACCATAAGGAGTAAAGTCATCCATAAATATCTCCAAAGAGTCATTAAGCATATCAGAGAAAATTCCTATCACTGCTCTTTGGAATGTTGCTGGAGCATTACATAGTCCAAATGGAAGAAATTTATAGGCAAAAGTGCCCCATGGACTAGTAAAAGTGGTCTTGTCATGGTCTTGGGGTGCAATTTTGATCTGGTTATATCCACTAAAACCATCTAAAAAGGAAAAGAATCTCTTTCCTGACAAACTGTCTAGCACCTGATCAATAAACGGCAAAGGGAAATGATCTTTTTGAGTAGCTTTATTTAAGGCTCTGTAATCTACACATATTCTCCATTTCCCGTTCTTTTTAGGTACTATTACTAATGGGTAAACCCATTCACTGTCAGATATAGGGTATATAAACCCTGCATTAAGCAGTTTTTGAAGTTCTTCTTTAAAAATTTCCCTTAGATTGGGGTTCATTCATCGCTGGGGTTGACAGACTGGTCGAGACCCCTCCCTGATATAGATACGATGAGTACATAATTCAAGAGAGATCCCCTTCATATCTGTGTAGTCCCATGTGAATGCTTCCTTATTTTCACGAAGTAACTTCATTAACTGTTGTGTTTCAGCATCTGTCAAGTTAGGATTTATATTCAATGTTTTGCCAGGTTCAATTTCTACTGTTATACTCTTGGAGGGGGTATCAATTGATGTTTGAGATAAATTTTCAGATTTAAGGTTTTGCTGCGTTTCAGGTTCCAAAATTGCAGTTAACTGATCATAAGTTTCAGAGGTAACCGAGGAGGGTTCAGAAATAAAGTTACTAATTACTTCATCCTCGGTGATGTCTTTAAAAGTTAAGGCTTGCCCAATGGACAAAATGGGTTGAGTATCCTCATCATCATAATCTAACCATACAGAATTATCATTGTTAATCATGGGTGTAGCATGAGGGTAGAGAGTGAGCTGCTTAGTTTCAGATCCATTAGAAATTGTCATTGAACCCGACCTACAGCTAATAAAGGCATCTGCTGTAGCCAGCCAAGGTCTCCCTAAAATCAGTGGATGTCCCCCCAACATTGTTTTAGTCTGTAACACAACAAAGTCAACTGGGTAGTTCCAAGATTCGACTGGAATTATTAGGTCTTCAATAACCCCTTCTGGTTTGATTGTGGAATGGTCAGCAAGCTCTAGAATGGTTGGTGTCTCTCTAATTACATTCTTCAGTTGTAATAACTGTGCAGTTTCAAGGGTCATAATATTTATGGCAGCACCTAAGTCTACCAGAACTCTAGAAACAAAATTTTTTCCAACCTGTACAGTAACTGTAGGATGACCAGGATCACCATATTTTACAGGAAGGGTTTTTCCTGTCATTAAAGCAGTTAGATCACCCATCACATGAGCTGTAAGGGGATCTTTAGTTTTTCTTCCAGGCTTCTTAATGAAAATGTCTCTAACAGTTCTAGCATAAATTAGTACATCTCTAAGTTCTTGCAGAAGTGGAATTTTAACATACAAATTCTGCAATTCCCCTAGAAGGTTAAAAGCAGGTGGCTCAGATGTCTTAGTGAGAGCTAAACACTCAGGGAATGGCGGCTCTGCCGTTTCAGTAATTTTATTAGAGAGTGGCTCAACTGTTTCAGCAGCCTTATTGGATGATTTATCTTTTTCTGTCTCTTCTTTATCAGAGTCTGAAGAAGTAATATCATCAATAATAGGCTCAACTATTCTCCCAGACTGCAAATTAATGTCATTACATCGCACAGGGAGAATAGGTTGGTTCTAAATATCGATGACTTACACAGATTTATTATTATTATTAGGATTGGGGTTTGGTTGTACAGGCAGTTGGGGTCTCATTGTCTGGTTATTTGGTGGAGCATTTGATGGCAGAGAGAGAGATTGCTGATACTGAGAGAATTGGTTTGGAAATGGGATTTGTTGAGTTGTCCAGCTTGGGTTCCAATGATTAAAATAAGATTTTTGTAGAGACCAGGGATTCCACATTGTGGGATCCATAAAGGGAGGGTTTGTTTGCTGCATGGGTGGGAAGTTCATCTGGTTGAAGGGTGGGTATTGCATTTGATTTAAGGGCGGGTAATTTACTTGAAAAGAAGGATAATTATTCCAATGATTTAATGGCATATTAGAATTCGTACCTTGTCCTCGTGGTTTCCA
The DNA here is from genome assembly GCA_000404065.3 of Pinus taeda. Classification (NCBI taxonomy): domain Eukaryota; kingdom Viridiplantae; phylum Streptophyta; class Pinopsida; order Pinales; family Pinaceae; genus Pinus; species Pinus taeda. The sequence continues at coordinate 58,905 of APFE030192143.1, forward strand.
TTGCCTCCTCTGTGTCAACAAATAAACTACTTCAGCTTCTTCTTCAGTTGGTTACAGTGCTGCTTTTATTCCTGGTAAAGAAGGGTTTTACAAGAGCTATGGATGACTGAACATATTAGAGAACTATAGGCAGCAGCCTTAAAGGACTGTCAACATTATGTCAAGACTAAGGGAACTCTGGCCATACAAGCAAATAATCTGTTTTGGGAGCATTTTCCTAAGGAGAGGAGAGAATATCATCCTTTTAACCCTCCCAACCTTCAAACAGCAATATCAAGGTTACCTAATTATGTGAAATGCATGCAACAGAGTGCCCAAAACTGGTTGGGTTATCACTTATACTTCCCTCTTCTTTGGCTGCGAGAACAACAATATAAGGCTCACTTCACGTTTTCCAAAAAGAAGGAGCTTGTAGCATGGCAGAGAATTCAAAATGCCCAGGGTTTCAAAAACATGGCTGACAGCACCTTCTATTCTTACTATACATCCCAGTATTCCGACTCAGACTCAGAGTAAAAATTGCATGGGGACATGCAACTATTTCAGTTGGGGGGGATGTTAGGACCTCATTTTGTCTCTTTCTGACTATACATTTTGTTATAATGTCACCATTTTCAACCCATATTTAAAAGTCCTTGTTAGTGTTTTGACCCAATTATTCCAAAGTTATGTAGTGATTCTTCTCATCACTATACGTTTAATTATTTAACATATAATAATGCTATCTTCATAGTTAAGCTTTGAATTGTTAGTTGCTGAAATAGTTAAAGATTGATGTGTAGTCTGCGTTGCTGAAACTGCCTGGAATTTGCAAGACTATTTTTGCAGTTGCTGAAACAGCAAGAACGGCACGCAAATATCAAAGCTGAAACAGTTGAGATTTGCATTCCAAATTTGACAACAATAGATGAACCAGATCAATCATCAAGGAAGTTGTTACATTGGATGTAACGTCCATGATCTAAAGACAGTATTATAGTAACAGCATTTTGTTGACGGGAAATTAATTTCCATATTTTTGTATAATGGGTTAAACAGAATTTTGCAATGTAAATATTTTGTAATAGATGTCTCCTCTTTATAAAGAGGAGACATCCACATTAGAGCGGGGATGAACAGACTGTGAAAAAGGCTGAGTTGAAGAGACAAGACTAGAATCTTTTCTTTCCATAACATGACATATTGATGGATGAATAAAACTCTCGTTCTAAACATCTTTTTCTAGTTCTCGTCTCCTGGGGAATCTTGTGAGAAGGACAGGGCCCACCTTCATCACAAGATTCACCCATTATATTTCTCTGCAGTGTGTTGAGTGTGTGTTTTATTCATACCTTATTAACAAGTACTATTTTCTAGATATTGTTTTACCTTTGCTGAAACTCTATTCCTTTCTTAATCGATTGTTGCATCGGTTAAAGTTATTTCATGAGTGTCTCTCCGGTGATTAAGTTTACAGAGTGAATCGGCGAGCTAGATAACCAGAGGCAGGTGCTGAAGGTTCCCATTCTGGGGATAGGGTCCTGATTCTCTGTTACAGCATAGCCATTGTTTTCCGTTGCAGAATTGTTCCTTTATGTTGAATTGTTCCTTGAATGAATTTAAGTATCTCTTAATGGATATTTGCAATAGAGTATAATTGTTGTTACACAAAGTGGAGCTTCAGTTATTAAAGCATGGTGTGATTCGTTTGTACTACAACTTTTAATGCTTTTAAGATTGAGTACATATAGTACGCAGTCACCTTTGAAATAACCAGACTTCCCTATGTTGACAATTTATGTAGCACTTTAATCAACAATTAAAGTGACCAACAGGAGCCTCTACTTAGAATTGCATATATTGGAGAAAGACAAGAAGACTAAACTAGAGGTGCACGTGGAAGTCTGGTGTCTGAAGTGCAAGAGCCAAGGGCACAATAAAGACCACTGTCATGTATTCGCAAATTATATTACAGGAGGGGGACCAATTCCCCTGAAGTTGGAAGCCCCAATAGGGTCGAGCATGGGGGCTACGCTATGGTGCGTTATTTGTTAGGTTTTTGGACAACATGTGATGAGTAATTTCTATTTGCATCCTTGAGGGTAGAAGGAAACAGTTTCAACTGCTGCTTGTCTTCTACATAGTCATAGGTTCAATAGATAATAGCAAATTCAAACAAGAAGGTATCAGGATCTTCAGTAGTCAACCCATGGAAGTGAGGTAAAGCTGAAGGAATTATGTTTTTCATTTTAGTGTCCCCATTGGTCTCCCAGATGGAAAAGGTACCCTCTACTCTTTCCCCATTTCCTCTAACGTTTTTGTTTTCAGCCATGGTCTCAGGATGAAAGGTTTCCTTCTCTTCTTCAGCTATAGGATCTTTGTATATCTCTGGTAGTTCGCCTATAGGTTCTTTTGGATCACTGCCACCGAACAAGAGAGAAGGGTGACTTAGTGACATGGTGGGGGTGTTGGGTAGGAATTTTCCTGAATTGTCTCTGTTCCTACGAGGCATGGAAGGAAATCTCTTTTTGGGTGATTTTTATTTTTTCTGCTTGTGCCTGCAAAACTGAAATTGATTGAACAACAAATTGCAACTAATCTGAAATAAACTTACTGAAATGAAATTGAAAAATTGAAATGAAAGCAAGGAAATGACTAATCTGCTTTGTTGGAATGGAAATTGCAAAATTGAAATGAAAGTAGGAAACGACTAATCTAATTTTGCTAAAATGGAAATTGCAGAATTGAAATGAAAGTAGGAAATGACTAATCTACATTTGCTGAAATAGAAATTGCAGAATTGAAATGAAAGCAGGAAATGACTAATCTATGTTGCTGAAATGGAAATTGCATAATTGAATTGAAAGCAGGAAATGACTAATCTATTTTTGTAGAATTGAAATGAAACAACTACTCTACCTTTGCTGAAATAAACTACTTAGCATAATGTTGCAGTAGAAAATAGAAGAAAAGCAATAATCACAAAATACTCTGACACTTCCCTGGCAAGGGCGCTAAAAATATGGTGAGCACCAGTATTGCAACAATAATGCTGCAACTCCTGGGGCTCCCTACTTTACTTTTATCAACCTGGTAGTCCGTAACAAACTTGGAAGCAACGGTGTTGTATGCACAAGTACTAGCTCTTACTGTAGGCTGTCACTTGGTCAGCTAGCGCAAGGTCACTAGGAGCTTAAGCCAACTTCTATGGATTCTCAGAAGAAGCTTTTAACTGTGATGAAAGAAAGCTAACTCTACAAGGACTATTCTACTTGCAGAAAGAGAAGGAAAACTGAGATGTAACGCAAACCCTAGCAAACCCTAGTTTACCCACTAACCCTACTTTTGCAGGAAAAGAGATGAAAACTGATGAAACAAGTGCCATTGACTACTGGAAAGGTAAATTGAATTTATTCAAGCTACTTTTGAAAAGAAATGAGAAGAAAACATCTTTTTGTGCTTTTGAGTGTTTTTATGTGAAATTATTATGCCTATGATTTATCTGGTTGTGATTGTGCAGAGGTTTGGTGGCGAAGGGAGATGGAGTTGGCTTTTGTAGAGGTGGAGGGAGGTGTGAAGAGGTCTTAAGAATCCCCTATTACCCTTCTAAAGACTTTCATGGCGATCAGACTTCGAAAAATCACTCATAGGAAATTCTACAGGAGGTTGCAAGGGATCTACAGGAGGAGGCCGAGAGCTATTTTTGGAGTTTTGGTGGAAAAATTATGGAAAAGGGTAGTTGAAGGCTAGATGAATGTTTTGAGGTGTCTGGAGCTTGTCAAGGAAGATCAATAAATAACATGATGGTTATATTTGTTCAAATGGCAAGAAAGAAGCTTATGGAGAAAAATGCAGAAATTAGGGCAGATTGGCGAAATGTTGCAAATGACTTGGGAAATCTATGAGAAGTGGGCTGGTGCTGGATTTTTTATGGATTTATGGTAATTTGAGGTGCCCTGCAAGAGATTTTCACATTTACTCATTAAAACTGAGCAGGAAAAAACTAGTTGTACTATGAAAACAGAAATATCACTCGTTAACCTAATTCCTGACCTAGAAACAGAAAATGTTGAACAATAACCTGTGAATAGAAAAACATGTAAAGAGATCTATGGTAAAAGAACAAGAAATGATCTAAGCAATTGAATCTGAACCAATATCAATCTTTCCAAATCAAGTTATCACACTAGCAATTTCATGGAAGAGCAAAAACTGTGTTTTTGGTGGCAGCAGAAGTGCCTTGACCTCAAATCGTAGTCTCAGGAAGGGAGAAAGGAGACCAGGGCCTACTATTGGCCTTTTTGAATCTTATTTTGTCACTGTAGCAACCTACTTAAGAAACTCAAACACAAAACAGCTATGCGAACCATCAAAAACAACCTAATCTAACCAAGTAAAATGAATCTATGTAACAGAAATTAACTCATGAACTAAAGCAAAAAAATATAAGTACACAGTAAGAGGTGTTGGGCAGCTTGGGTTGGGCCCAGTCACGCCCCTATATTTTTTTTGCGTAATACGGGGGTGTGGCACTGCCTTATGCCGGGTTCGGGCATATACAGACTACGCCTCTACAAGACTTCCAACACCAATTTAACTCTTTAAACCGTGTTTTCCTTTAATTATCAACAGCTAAACCGATTATATAATTAACACGCAAATAACTGATTTATATCTGTTCAATTATAATTTACGTTGAGCATTTATAACTCATGAACCAACATAAAACCGTAACCAAAGAACACAACACAATTTTAGAGGAGGCCCGACCCAAAACCGGGTGGCGCCTCTGAAAACCGTTCTTTAACCCAAATCACAGTTTTACAAGTTTACAATTCGTGTGCGCCTTTTGGGCGTCACACCTTGAACAATTGACCTGCACGACCTCCGGTCGTTTACGACAGTCCCATTTTCGGGTATGCTGTCAACCCAATCAACCGCCCAACCGAGCCCTCGGCCTGTCCAATCCGTTCAGACTTCCGTCGCCGCTCAAGTGCGTTTGCACTGTTTCGTTCGACCTGTTTCGCTGTTCGAAACCGCCCGACCACTTCCACCGCCTTATAACCAAAGGCTCCTTCACATCGTCGCTATGCGCTGTTGGTGAAGGCGCAGTTAGACCGAATTCCTTAGAGCGAATGAGATCGAATGAGTTGATCGTTTTATGATGCCTTAAACCGATTGAGCTCTCCCCATATATATAAGGATCCACGCCAATCTTGGAGGGGTGTCGGTTACATCAAGCCGACCCCCGTTTAGTGGTCCGCCGCCCAAAATCCATGAGCCGACGTGGTGTTCCATTCGGAAGTCGCCCCAAGTCCATGAGCCGACCCCCAATGTTAATTTCGGGTGATGTGTTGTCATTCGTTCAGGGCGGGTCGGCCTATGTTTCATATGGTCGTCCGCCCACGGTATAACTCAACCTCCCTTAACTCCCGTGCGCTCGATACTTGTGCTGCCCGCGTCGCTAATGCATATGCTGTTTGGTCCTTGCCCACGTCGCAATGCCTTGCTGTTCGGTCCTTATGCCCACGTCGCAATGCCTTTGCCGTTCGGTTCTGCCCACGTCGCACATGTCGTCGCTGTTCGGTCCGCCCATATCGTTCGCCGGTTGCAATAGTTTGTTCGGGCGGGCGCCCTCCGTGTCGCCCCGCCTACGTGGTCGTTCCGCCCGGTTGCCTGTCGTTCAACCTGTCGGCCTTCCGTTCGGTCGCCGTGTAGACCTCCGCCCTTTGTGATGTTCATTCGGCGTTCCGTGCAAAACTATATTTTGTTCGGGTTCCCGACCTCCGTCGTTCACCCTTGCTGCCCATGTGCCCCCTTCGTTGCACCGGTGATGTATTTTGCCGTGCCGGGTCGTTGAACAAAACTTCAGGTGGGGACGTCGTTCGTCGACGTTCGAGCCGCCCGCTGTCGTGCGGAGCGCCCGGTTCCCAGGGCGTTACATCCTCCCCCACCTTATTCCGTTGTCGACCTCGACAACCTCCATACCATCGTGCCCTCTTCAGCCTTCCATACCAAGTCGCCCTCCCATTTCGTAATCCTGTGCACGTTCCGGGAGTGTGTATCCCATACTACACCAAATCGGAATTTAGACATCGATTCGGCTCCTCAATACTTCCGACCTCCAAGTCACCATGTATGGACCTCCGGGTGTAAGCAAACTTACATTTCAGTCTTCGGCTCAGGTTCGTGGGAACCCCACTTTTCTGCTGACCGAAAGACCACCCTGCTCAATCTCCTTTCGGGCTCACTGCCTTGAGCAGCCAACGGTGAGCCTAGCTTCCGGCTTCATTTAAGTCATCTTCGGGGGTGAGTCGGGTGGCTCACCCGTGTCCCTCAACTCAGCCCACTTGCCAAGTCCTTTCTGCTCTAAATATCGGAGGTACTCCTCCTGAGCCCCCCTCCATGTCTTCAATCTCACACCCGGTTGAGGTTGTGCCTTTACACATGCGCACCCTGCCTCTGCTCCTCCGTGTTGATTCTCATCCGGTTCCCTTAGTCTGTAGCTGCAATTTTTCGCCATGTGAGGCTCTTCACAAATCCAGCACTTCAAGGGCTTCTTCCCTTTCATTTCACCTTGCTTCAACGAGCTCGGTCCGGCCTGCTTCCCCTTAGCTTTATCCGTCATCGTGCCTCGTTCAGTCTTGTGAAACTTCCCGTCAACCATGCCTTTAGCACCATCCCTTTGTTTGTCCTCACGGCTCTGTGCCCCCATCTGGTTAACAAAGTCGAGCTCTCCCTGCCCGACTATCCCTATCCTTTTCCTGAGGAGCCTTCTCCTGATCTCCTCTTCGACCTGCTTGACTTCCGTTTCCACTCCCGTCTTCCTTTCTCGCAACCGGGTTCTTTCATCGAAGAGCCCTTGGAGATCCAATTCGGCCAAGTGGACTGTTTTGTCAATCAGGTCTCGTTTCACCTTGCAAGTGCACTCACATGTGCACGGTCCCTTGAGTTCGCCCAGCTCCCTTTGAAGCGCCAAACAAGACTCCCGAATCTGTTTCATTTCGGCTTCAAATTTGGCCCAACTCAAGTCCCATTTTTCTATGCGCTCCCATGCTTCGGCAACCTCCCGGTTCATCTCCGGTCTGCCAGCCTGCTCCATGATCGTTCGGTGATCCACTCTTGGCCATGTGAAACTGCCTTCGAACTTCCCTGCTCCGCTCGACTCTCCATGAGTCATGGAGCCTATGGTCCTTTCGAGCACCATCTTTCGTTCGTTCAGTTCACCGTTCCGACCCGTCACCTGTCACTTCCTTTCAACCAGTTCTCCCACCGATATCCGCACCTGCTAACCTGTTCACCTGTCAATCGTGTGCTTCTTCCCTGTCACTGTCTTGTCCACCAGCTCCAACCGAGCTCTGATACCATCAGTCACGCCCCTATATTTTTTTTGCGTAATACGGGGGTGCGGCACTGCCTTATGCCGGGTTCGGGCATATACAGACTACGCCTCTACAAGACTTCCAACACCAATTTAACTCTTTAAACCATTTTTTCCTTTAATTATCAACAACTAAACCGATTATATAATTAACACGCATATAACTGATTTATATCTGTTCAATTATAATTTACGTTGAGCATTTATAACTCATGAACCAACATAAAACCGTAACCAAAGAACACAACACAATTTTAGAGGAGGCCCGACCCAAAACCGGGTGGCGCCTCTGAAAACCGTTCTTTAACCCAAATCACAGTTTTACAAGTTTACAATTCGTGTGCGCCTTTCGGGCGTCACACCTTGAACAATTGACCTGCACGACCTCCGGTCGTTTACGACGGTCCCATTTTCGGGTATGCTGTCAACCCAATCAACCGCCCAACCGAGCCCTCGGCCTGTCCAATCCGTTCAGACTTCCGTCGCCGCTCAAGTGCGTTTGCACTGTTTCGTTTGACCTGTTTCGTTGTTCGAAACCGCCCGACCACTTCCACCGCCTTATAACCAAAGGCTCCTTCACATCGTCGCTATGCGCTGTTGGTGAAGGCGCAGTTAGACCGAATTCCTTAGAGCGAATGAGATCGAATGAGTTGATCGTTTTATGATACCTTAAACCGATTGAGCGCTCCCCATATATATAAGGATCCACGCCAATCTTGGAGGGGTGTCGGTTACATCAAGCCGACCCCCGTTTAGTGGTCCGCCGCCCCAAATCCATGAGCCGACGTGGTGTTCCATTCGGAAGTCGCCCCAAGTCCATGAGCCGACCCCCAATGTTAATTTCGGGTGGTGTGTTGTCATTCGTTCAGGGCGGGTCGGCCTATGTTTCATATGGCCATCCACCCACGGTATAACTCAACCTCCCTTAACTCTCGTGCGCTCGATACTTGTCCTGCCCGCGTCGCTAATGCATATGCTATCCGGTCCTTGCCCACGTCGCAATGCCTTGCTGTTCGGTCCTTATACCCACGTCGCAATGCCTTTGCCGTTCGGTTCTGCCCACGTCGCACATGCCGTCGCTGTTCGGTCCGCCCATATCGTTCGCCGGTTGCAATAGTTCGTTCGGGCGGGCGCCCTCCGTGTCGCCCCGCCTACGTGGTCGTTCCGCCCGGTTGCCTGTCGTTCAACCTGTCGGCCTTTTGTTCGGTCGCCGTGTAGACCTCCGCCCTTTGTGATGTTCATTCGGCGTTCCGTGCCAAACTATATTTTGTTCGGGTGCCCGTCCTCCGTCGTTCACCCTTGCTGCCCGTGTGCCCCCTCCGTTGCACCGGTGATGTATTTTTCCGTGCCGGGTCGTTGAACGAAACTTCGGGTGGGGACGTCGTTCGTCGACGTTCGGGCCGCCCGCTGTCGTGCGGAGCGCCCGGTTCCCAGGGCGTTACAGGCCCTAACCCAAGAGCATCAGCCCTCTAAAAGAGATCAATGCTCGCTCAAAAACTGCTTCATCTTCATTACCAAAAATAATAGTCACATTACATGAACTGTTCTCAAAAATGAACTCGAAAATAAGTTGAAAAAGTGTTGCACAAAAGTGCAAAAATTCTACTAATGACTGGCTAAACTACTGAGGCTCTAAGCCTCCTTATTTATAAAAATGGAGTTCTCCAACAGTCCTCCTAAAATCAAGAAGCTCGGCTTCCTAGAACTAGATAAAGACAGCATTCCATCTTTACTTGCTCGGCTGCCCCTTGGAATCATCAATGTGGACCTTTGTGCTCCGAGTTGTTGATGGAGGATTCAAGGAAAGGGGTCACAAATGAAGGAGACACCCCCTACAAATCCTCTTCCCTATTTTCCTCAAGTTTTGGCTGCCATTTGCTCATAAATCCCTTGACTTTGTCCAAAATTGGCCAAAAAACCTGCATAAAGCACATATTAGACTACATGGCAAAATGACTAAGCCAATTCACTCTAGTAGCATAAATATATTCAAAAACATGCAATAAACTAATGAGGAAGGTGGATTAAGTCGAAATAAGAGGAAAAATGAGCCCATATAATTACCCATTTCTGGGGCTCATCATCACCCCCCCTACTGAATGGATTGCTCATCCTTTGAGAAACTAATCTAACTCTTCATCCTTGATGGCTCTGACAGATTCCCTAACATCCCATGCCTCTGATTTGATATCTTCCTCTTTATCATGGAAACCTACCATCCTATCCACTTCTTCCCACTGTTTCTGTTCTTCCTCCTCTTTTACTCCTTCTAGCAGTCCTAACAGCAGTGGAGGACTGAATTTAAGGCCAATCCAATTGGCCTTCGAACTTTGCATTTAGTGCTTATACAGGGGCATTCTCCTCATGGCTTCCCTCATCCTGTTTGGGATTGATACTTCCTAATCCGTAGGCTATATGGCAATGTATTCCACCTTCTCATGTAGGCATGAATGCAATCATCTCCAAGCAATATCTCCATGTCCTTGAAGTGAGCAATAGCCTAGGTCTGCTTATCAACATAGTCTAGGACAAATTGAGGATTAGCTACAAGGTGTTGGTGGGCATAGATGAGATCCAAGGGGTCTGCTAGTTCTTCTCTAAGCATCAGGGGTTCACTCAACTCTTTTGCCATCATTTTCTGGATTTCCACTACCCTTTTCTCTTCATGTCTCATCCAAGATTCCCTAGCCACCAGCTGCAAATCTCCCAACACAACATTTGGGTCCCATAATTTCATGTCAATGAGTGCCATGTTGTGCAGGTAAAATTCTGCTAGCTTTGCTTTATCCTCAACTGAACTGTGATCACATATATGCCTACATTGTCCATAATCCTAAAAAGGTATTGTGCCCCTCTAGGCCAGTGTCTTAATCTAACATTGGAGCCACTGATCCTTGAGGTACATTGCATATGATTTAGCTAGCAGCCTGCACTATAATGCCTCCATAGCCCAGCTGGCCATGCAAGCTAATTGGGCTTCCTTTTCCTGTAGCTACCTTCTCAAGATCAACACCTCATTTTTTGCTTGGGATTCCCTTTCCTGTTGCTGTCTTATTCCTGTCTCACTGTCTGCCTGGGGTTCCTCTTCCTGTTTTTGTTTCTTTAAGATTGACAGCTCATTTCCTCCTTGAGGTTCCCTTTCTTGCAGCTGCTTCTTCAACATTTCATTTTCTACCTCTAATTGAGCTCTTCTGATGCTTTTTGTATGCCTGACCATGCTCAATTCTTTGCCCATCTCTCTCAACGTGTTTTCCATGTGCCCATTGTCTTCCACCCCTTTTGATTTTTCAATCTCATCCATGTATCGGTCCTGACTCTTTCCTTTTCCAGCTCGAAGAAAAGATGAACTGCAAACTTTTGTGGGATGATCTTCCCACCTTCCAGAAGGTTATAGTAAGAGCCTAAGTTAGGCTGAGGTCTAGGCTCTGGCATCTCTTTTGCCTTGTCTTCCTCTTTGGTTTGTTCTTCTACCTCATTTTCAAGTTTTTCAGTCTCTTGGAGCTTTGCCAATGTCTCCTGTAGAGAGGTCTATGCCTCCTATAGGACTGTTTTAGAGTCCATTAGCTTGATCCTTTCTTTCCAAGTAGAGGTCTTAGGACTTCCTCTCTCGTAAGTGATGGGGATTTTGGAGGGACATTTCTCCTTTGTTGCAGTAGGAACATCCTCAATGACGATGGGATCCTTTGAAGGTTGTTGAGGCTTCCCCATCTTGATTCTAGTGCTCTTTCGAGCCTTGAAGTACATAGATGGTTGTCTTTTCCTTTTCCCTTTGGGCTTAGCTGGAGTACAAAGTGCAGCAAGAATAGTTGCTGCTTCTCTTGCTAGTGTCTCTGGAGACACTTCTTCTTGCCGTGCTTCTTCTTTTTCATCTGTTTTTTTTCCTATTTCTGTTGTCTCTGATTTTGTTTCTATTGTCTGTGGTGTTGTTTTCTCCTCTGCTTGTTGAGTATTTTCCTTTCCTGTGGCAACCTTTCTCTGAACTGTATTAGGCTTCTTCTTTTCAGTTCTTGTCCTCTTCTTTGTCCCTACTGTGGGTATTTACTCTTTTCTACTTTTGATTCTTTTTTCTTCTCTACTTTAGGCTCGTCTTTGGTGTTATCATGTTTCTCTTCTCCTCTCTGTTTTTCTTCTTTCTCTTCTTCCAATTGAATGTTTTGTTCTTCTTCGGGTATTTCCTTCGCAGTTTCCTCTTTTTATTCCTCCTCTTCACTACCAGATGGACTGAGCTCATCAATGAAAGTTTTTATATCATCCTCTTTATTCATGTTCCTGAAAATCTCCCAAGCTATGGGGATTGCGTAAGTGTGGAGGGCATCCTCCACCAGCTATTTAATGAGCCCATGGTGAGCCAGTTGGTCTGGAACCCCTGCATTCAATTTGTTGCTACACTCTATTAAGGATTGGAGGAGAAAGTATGGAAGACTGAGTTTTTTGGATGCAGGAAGGTCCATGCCATATCTTAGTTCATGTAATAGTCTGAATGATAACCGTAAACGATGTTGTATCTTCCTTCACAGGAGATATACTTCATGTTCTGATAGTTGACCTCACCCCATGGATAAGGTATACTTGTCCTCCTAATCCCATTCTTATCCTCCATGGGATGTTCATCAGGCTAGAAGAAGGCCTTCTTGGCAACTTGTCCTAGTGGTTTTTCTTCTTTGCTCCAAGGAAGCCCAAGTGGGAGAGTTGTAATCCTGCTAATGAATTCTGGTGTAAGTTCTATGGTTAGACCCCTAAAACTGACGATGGCATGGATTTTTTAATGAGGTCTTAAAAACAATAAAAATACCTCTGTGACTTCCTTATCATACCCATGAAATTTTTCAAAGAAAGGCATCCAATTTGCCCTGGTAAAGAGGGCTACCAGTTCTGGATGTTCATGCAGCTTAGTTGAATTCACAGACTGCTGGAATGTTTCAGGTGAGGAGCAATGCAGCAAATTTCAAACCCAAAAACAGAGGAACAGCTGAGGGTTTTTTCTGGAACCAAAGAGAGAGTTTTTCATGTTCTTCCTTTTTAACAAAAACAAATTTCAACTTTCCTTCCCTTCAAACTCTGTTCTCAAACTTGATTTACTTCTCGAGTTGGTTGAGGGAAACACTGCCTTGAAGAAAAAACAGAGAGTATGCAAGATAGTGCTTTTTTCCTTTCACAAAATAAGCAGACTACCTAATGCAAATTCACTTTTTTTACAGCCTTAATTTTCTATGGTTGCATCATTCCTTTACATTGGAGAATACCACAGAGGTGAAAAAGACAGTTTTCAGCGTGGAGAGCAAATGGAGAAACTGTATATTTTTTTAAAACAGAGGCAGACTCTGTTCTCACTTTTCCTTTCTTGTCAACTTAATACTTCGCTTCAAATCCCACCACGTTTTCTAGATATATGAAATGCAGAGTGGATTTTACTGAGCCTACCTTTTCAAGCTCGAATTTGGCATAAAATCCTGAATTTTCCTCTGCGAAGCTGCTCACTGGCCCTCCTATAGAAGGGCTCCTGTAGGACTATGTTTCCGCTCCTGTAGAGTGTAATAATGCTCTTGTAGAGCTCAATAAGCGGAAGGGTTCTGAAATTGGCAGAGAGCGACTGTTTTGAGATTCTGAAGGTGGTAGGTAGGTTGCTACAGCTGAGATCTCGTCAACACAAATGCAAACAAAGGTGGTGGAGGCGGTTGACTGCAGCGTACTTAATCTTACGGGTGTTTTCTGTGGTGACAACGTGAGGTGGCAGGAAGGGTACGTTATCCCCATCTGGACCGTTGGTCCCTACTTTAATGCCATTATGAATATTCATGCCATCTTCCCACAATCACCTTCATCATTCCCGTTATACGCCACCACCACTACCTATTTTAAATTTTCTTCCCAAGTTCACTGCACACACGTTCCAATAGCACCCACTGAGCGTTGTTTGAACTGGACGAGGCGCTGTTTGAACAGGACGAGGGTGTTGTTCGAACTAGACGAGGATGGCTAGTTAGTTGGCCACCGATCTCATTTAATCGCAACCATCTCATTTGTCCATGCAGTTTCTAAAGTATACTCATGTAACAGAGGAATGGGTTTAGTCACTTACTTGTTAGTTGTTGTCGTGTTGTTGCATGCTCAAACTTTGGCGTTCTGTTCATGGATTTCTACTGATGGCACCTGTGGCTTCTAAATTGGTCGCTAGGCTACCTTGTACTGATGATCTTTAATCGGGTCCGGCTCCCTGTGCGTTTTATACACCTGCGACTGCACCGACCCTACCTCTGGAACTCAATTTTTAAGGGGATTAGCCGTTACAGGAATCCTACAAGATTTCCTGTAACTGCTTATCCCTCTAAGACTTCTGGCTGAGGCTTGAGCAGGGATTGGAGAGATAGTTGAGGAAGGTTCTGAAGGAAAAGGAAAAGTATCTGATATGCACCAGGTAGGAAATGAGTTAAGGATGTTGTGGCTTATTCTTCATTTTCTTTTTTAAAAAACAAAAGAAATAGGATTTTTGTGTTTTATTGTGCAGGGAAGAAAGAAGCGAGTGGAAATGTAGTGATGCAGGTGTGGAATGGTGAGTTAGGAGGATGAATGGTGGCAAGGGGGGTCCATAGGTCTTCTGGACAATTTTCTAGCCCTCTAATCCTTTTCTGGACTTGATTTCGAGCTCTCTGTGATTTCTACAGGAGCCTCCTGTAGAATGCATAAAGCCTCCTGTAGGATGTGTAATTTCTAGAACAAGCGAGACCAGGGGCTGGGAAAAGACAGTGGCGATGGAGAAATGATCTATCAGAGGTATTTTCAACTTGGCCATGTCCCTTTTTCTTATGTGGCCCTTCGGCAATTTGCAACGCATTCAAAAAAGTTAATTTTTTGTTCATGTTTTCTCTTTTTTCTCTTTTTTTTTCTTTTTTCTTCTTTTTTTTTTGAGACAGTTGGAGCACCTCCAGGAGGTTTTCATCCTCATTTCCTACCCTAGGCGCCTCTAAGGGGAGGTTTTCACCCAAGGATCTTTTATTTTTTCTTTTTCTGTGTTTTTTTTTTAGGGTGTGAGTGGAGTGGAAGCAAAGACTTGCTCCACTACCAACACTGTTTTACTCAATTTCTCAATGAATTCTTGCTTGGAGAGCGGTTTTCTATAGATCTTCAACCTATGCCCATTGACAAGCATGGAGATGGCTTCTTCATCGATGGTCCTGATCAAAATTGAACCATTATCATTGCACCTTTCTACTATGTACGGTTCTAGCCATCTTGTCCTCAGTTTGCCCTTGAAGTCTTCATATCTTGAATCATATAGCAGCGCCCAATCTCCTTCCTAGAATTGTTTCTCTTTGAGGTGTCTGTCATGCCATATTTTCCTTTGAAGCTGGACTACCTCTGAGTGGAGAAGGGCCTGTAATCTCTCTTCATCCAATCCATTTAGCTTAAGTAACCTTTTCTTTTGTGCATGGCTAAGATCTAGGTCTAGCTAAGTTTCCATCCTTAGTGTGCTATATTCAAATTCTATTGACAGTAAAGCCTTCTTCCCATAGACCAGCTCATAGGGTGTGAACCTTGTGGTGGTCTTCCAAGTGGTGTTATAGGGCCCAGGTGGCCTCAGCCAATTGATCTACCCAATCTTTCCTGCTGCTGCTCACTACCTTGGTCAAAATCCCTTCCAAAGCTCTATTAGTGACTTCCACCTATCCATTTTCTTGCGGATGATAAGGGGTGGAAGTTCTATGCTTAATTTTGTGATGTGTGAGCAGGTCTTCAATCAAATTGGAGGTAAACTAACTCCCTTGATCTGTGACTAATTCTCTTGGATATCCAAACTTGTAGAAGATATTCTCTCTCAAAAACTCCGCTACTTTTTCTTCTGTAGCTGCCTTGATCGCCTTTGTTTCTGCCCATTTTGTCAGATAATCAGTGCACATAATGATGTAAGATTTCTGCTTGGAAGGAGGATTGACCAGACCCACAAAGTCCATGCCCCACTTCTCAAATGGCTCGAAAGTCACTTGATGTTGCAGGGGCATCTCATCCCTTAGAGTAGGTTTCCCCATCCTTTGACATCGGTCACATTGGCTGACATATCTCCTTACATCTTGATGAAGAGTGGGCCAATAGTAACCCGCTTGCAGGATTTTGAAGGCAGTCCTCTTTGCTGCAAAATGGCCCCCATAGGGCCCATCATGACAGGTTAGGAGAATGTCAATAACTTCCTCCTCCCTGACACATCTCCTCAAAACCTGATCTGGGCCAAGTTTGAAGAGATTTCCTCCAATCCAGGTGAAAGGGGCACTTTTTCTCACACTCTTGCTCTTCTCTTTTGAGGATAGGTGTGGCGGGAACTGTGCTGAAACCAAGTAAATTGCTATATCAGAAAACCATGGAGAGAGTATTGAGATAGAAAATAGGTGTTCATCTAGCATTTGATCATCTACCATTCCTTCTTCACCTGCAGGCAGATCTATTCTAGACAAAAAATCAGCAACAACATTTTCCTTACCTGGCTTATCAACAATGGTTAAATCGAATTGCTGCAATAAAAGCAACCATCTAATAATACGAGCATTTACATCTAGTTTGTTCATTAAATACCTAATTGCAGCATGATCAGTGTGTGTGAATGTTTGATAGCTAGTGATGTAGTGTCTGAACTTATTTAGGGAATGGACTACAGCGAGGAGCTCCTTTTCGGTTACAGTGTAGTTTAATTATGCCTTCGACAAGTTTTTACTTACAAAATATATGGCATAAGGCAGCTTCTCATCAATTTGCCTTAAGGCTACTCCTATCACTTTGTTCAAGGCATCTCTATGAATGTGGAAAGGTAGGGCCCAATTTGGACTTATCAAAATTGGGGCAGTCACCAGTTTACTTTTCAAGGTATCAAGAGCCTCTTGACAATTGTCAGTCCATATGAACTCAGCATCTTTTCCCAAAAGACCAAACAATGGAGAGGCTAGCTTACTAAAATCCTTAATGAATCTTCTATAATACCCTGCTAAACCTAGGAAACTTTGAATACCTCTTACCTTTTGAGGAGGTGGGACCCTTTGGATAATGGCAATTTTGTGGGGGTTCACTTGTAATCCTTGCCGAGAGATTGCATGACCTAGCACAGTCCCTTCAGTCATCAGGAATTCACATTTTTCAAGACTGGGGGACAGGTTCATTTCAATACACTTGTCCAAAACTTTTCCCAGGTTACACAAAGCTTCTTGAAATTTAGAAGCATAAGGAGTAAAGTCATCCATATAGATTTCCACTGCATCATGAACCAGTTCAGAAAATATACTCAATACTGCTCTCTAGAAAGTGGCGGGAGCATTGCACAATCCAAAAGGAAGGACCCAATATGCAAAGGTACCCCAAGGGAATGTGAAAGTGGTCTTATCTTGGTCTTCTGGGTTGATTTGGATCTGTTTGTACCCACTAAACCCATCTAGGAAGGAGAATAACTTCTTCCCTGCCAGGCCATCTAACACTTGATCTATAAAATGCAAAGGAAAATGGTCCTCCTTGGTGGCCTTGTTTAGTTCCCGATAATCGACACAGATTCTCCACTTCCCATTTTTCTTTGGCACTAGCACCAAAGGAGAGACCCATTCGTTGTCAGAGATCGGGTAGATGAATCCTGCATCCAATAACTTTTGTAGTTCTTCTTTGACAATGTCCTTAAGGGCTGGATTCATCCTCCTCCGAGGCTGCCTAACTGGTTTGCAATCTTCCTTAATGTAAATGTGATGAGTATAGACTAAAGGGTGCACTCCTTTCATCTCCTTATAGCTCCAAGCACAAGCATCTAAGTGGTTTCTCAATAAGCTACACAGTTCTTTCTCCTGAGAGGTGGATAGGGATGAGTTTATCTTCAAGGTTCTTTCTAGGCTGAATTCCACATTCTTAACTCAAAGAAAGGTCGGATCAGCCACATAGAGATCAACTAAAGGATTGGCTTGGGTTTCTTCCACCATCTCTTCTAATGGCAACACAGTGGGGGGTGGATTCTGAATCAAGTTTTCAATAAGATCATCCTCGGTTTGTGGGCCACCCCATGGTAGTTTCTACTACACACAGTGGTGCGGAATAGACTTCATCCTCATCTTCCTCCTCCAACCAGAGAGGTAAATCATGTTCTAACAAAGGTTGGGCAGGAGGATATAGGACTAGCTACTTGGACATATGCCCATTCTTGATTGTCATGTTCCCAGCTTGACAACTAATGTAGGCATCTGTAGTAGCCAACCAGGGTCTTCCCAGGATGAGAGGATACTCAGTGAGCTTTGCCTTCGGTTGGAGAACCAGGAAATCAGTAGGGTACTCCCAAGAATCGATGGAGACCATTACATCTTCCACAATCCCTCAGGGGTCATGGTGGAGTGGTTTGCTAAAACTGTAGTACTGTTGTGGTCTTTCTCAGGGGGCTCTGAAGGTTGAGCTTGAGCATAGTGTCCTTGGTCATCACATTAATGGCAGCCCCTAGATCAATCACGGTATGGGGGATTATGGTTCCATTGATGTAGACATCGACTACAGGACTTCCAGGGTCTAGATATTTCAAACAGATTACCTGCCCCAGCATCAGGTCAGACAGTTGTCATATGACATTGATAGTTGGGGCATCTCTCCTGCGCCTACATGGGTGCGTGAACCACTTCTCCTTGATCATCTTTTTGTATATAGAGACATCCCTTATGGCTTGGAGAAGTGGTATCTTTACACATAATTGTTTCAATTCTCCCAAAAGTTTAGTTTCTTCTGGAGTAGGCTGTGTTGTTCTGGATAATCTCTCAGGAAAGGATGGAATGGCTTTTGGTTCACTTTCCTCTTTTTCTTCCACATCCTCCTTAGGGGGAGGTTGGTTATCTGGGAGGACCTTCCCAGATCGTAGATTAATCTCTTGAATCTCCACAGCATATGTCAAGCATGATGTTCCCCACTATATACCTGTTGGGCCTGTCTGTTATTCAGGTTCGAGTTCGGTTGAGCAGGTATTTGGGGTTGCCTTGGTGGAGAAAGAGGTAATGGTTGTGATTGAGCAAGTGGTGGAGGAAAAAGAGTGAGAGGAGATTTGTATTGAGGCCTCCACCCCTGATGGGGTGTATTCCACTGAGGCTGTGGCTGAGCATAAGAGTGAAACGAATTAGCAGCTGGTTGAGCATGGTATTGAGATGGATATGACCAAGGATGGGGTGTGGACCAGGAAGGATGAGCAGAGGGGCCCCAAGAAGGCGTGGAAGTGGCTTGATTGGGGTTGTAATATGTCTGGGATGTCCCTTGCATTCCCTTCTGATAAGGTCTAGGCACATGTGGCCTCCTTTGGTTCATGAAATAAAGTGGTTCAGTGGCTCCTTTGGTCCTGTGGTATATAGCTTTAAGTCCGGACAAGGAAGAGCATTGATTTGTAGGATGGTCTTCTTCACAAACTGAACACACTTCTATAGAGTTCAATGGACATTCACTCCTAGGATGCCTTCTGGTGCACCTTGGACAAAAGATGGCAAAAGCCCTCTCTGCTTCCTCTTGCTTTCTTTTGATATGCAAGGTATCCATTTGAATGGAAAGGGTTTGCCTCATCTTGCTCTTGAAATATTCCAGCAGATTTTCAAATTCACATCTAAGGGATGAACTAGATGAGGATGTATTGGCTAAGGGTTGACCCCCCCTACCTATCTTTCTGGCTGCCCTAGAATGGTTTCTAAACACAGTCTTTATGTCATCATAAGGTAGTTGGTAGATGTCCCCCCAGCCAGTAAATGGAGGGTATCTAGAAGGTCTTCTAGGACCCCTCTAAACAGGACCAACTTCAGGGATTCAGGGTCAAGTGTGCACCTGGCCCTTTATAATTGAGCTGAAACCTCTCTTCATAGTCTTCTAAGGATTCATCGCTTCCCATGGTCATTCGAAAGATTTCTTCCTTGGTGTCCTTTGACCTACAGTAATCTAAGTATTTGTTGTTAAAGGCTTGCTACATCTAAGCCCAAGTTGTGATGTTGTTGCCAGGTAACCCCATGAACCAACGCAATGCTACATCCTTGAGGGTAGAAGGAAACAGTTTCAACTTATGCTCATCTTCTGCATAGTCATATGTTTGACAGATAACAACAAATTCAAACAAGAAGGTATCAAGATCTTCGGTAGTCAAACCCATGGAAGTGAGGTAAGGCTGAAGGAATTATGTTTTTCATTTTAGTGTCCCCATTAGTCTCTCGGATGGGAAAGGTACTCTCTACTCTTTCCTCATTCCATCTAAAGTTTTTTTTTCATTTATGGTCTCAGGAGGAATGGTTTCTTGCTCTTCTTCTGCTATATGATCTTCGTATATCTCTGGTGGTTCGCTTATAGGTTCTTCTGGATCACTACCACCAAAGAAGAGAGAAGGGTAACTTAGTGATGTGGTGGGGGTGTTGGGTAGAAATTTTCCTGAATTGTCGATATTCCTACGAGGCATGAAAGGAAATATCTTTTTGGGTGATTTTTGTTTTTTTCTGCTCATACTTGCAAAACTGAAATTGATTGAACAACAAATTGCAACTAATCTGAAATGAACTTGCTGAAATGAAATTGCAGAATTGAAATGAAAGCAAGGAAATGACTAATCTACTTTGCTGGAATGGAAATTGCAAAATTGAAATGAAAGCAGGAAATGACTAATCTACTTTTACTGAAATGGAAATTTCAGAATTGAAATGAAAGCAGGAAATGACTAATCTACGTTTGCTGAAATAGAAATTGCAGAATTGAAATGAAAGCAGGAAATGACTAATCTACGTTGCTGAAATGGAAATTGTAGAATTGAAATGAAAGCAGGAAATGACTAATCTACTTTTGTAGAATTGAAATGAAACAACTACTCTACTTTTGTTGAAATAAACTACTTAGCAGAATGTTGCAGTAGAAAATAAAAGAAAAGCAGTAATCACAAAATACTCTGACGCTTCCCCAGCAACGGCGCCAAAAAGATGGTGAGCACCAGTATTGAAGCAATAATGCTGCAACTCTTGGGGCTCCCTACTTTACTTTTATCAACCCGGTAGTTCGTAACAAACTTGGAAGCCACATTGCTATATGCACAAGTACTAGCTCTTACTGCAGGCTGTCACTTGGTCAGCTAGCACAAGGTCACTAGGAGCTTAAGACAACTTCTATGGATTCTCAGAAGAAGCTTTTAACTATGATGAAAGAAAGCTAACTCTACAAGGACTATTCTACTTGCAAAAAGAGAAGGAAAACTGAGATGTAACGCAAACCCTAGTTTACCCACTAACCCTACTTTTGTAGGACAAGATATGAAAAATGATGAAAGGATTGCCATTGGCTACTAAAAAGGTAAATTTCATTTATTCAAGCTACCTCTGAAAAGAAATGAGAAGAAAACATCTTTTTGTGCTTTTGAGTGTTTTTATATGAAATTATTATGCCTGTGATTTGTCCGGTTGTGATTGTGCAGAGGTTTGGTGGTGAAGGGAGATGGATTTTGCTTTTGCAGAGGTTGAGGAAGGTGTGGATAGGTCCTAAGAAGCCCTTATTACCCTTCTGAAGACTTTCATAGTGATCGGACTTCGAAAAATCACTCACAGGAAATTCTACAGGAGGTTGCAGGGGATCTACAGGAGGATCTGCAGGAGGAAGCCGAGAACTATTTTTGGAGTTTTGAAGGTGGAAAAATGATGGAAAATGGTAACTAAAGACTATATGAAGGTTTTGAGGAGTCTGGAGCTTGTCAAGGAAGATCAAGAAATAACATGATGGTTGGATTTGTTCAAATGGCAAGAAAGAAGCTTATGGAGAAAAATGCAGAAATTAGGGAAGATTGGGAAAATGTTGCAAATGACTTGGGAAATCTATGAGAAGTGGGCTGGTGTTGGCTATTTTATGGATGTATGGTGAGTTGAGGTGTTCTGCAAGAGATCTACACATTTACTTATCAAAACTGAGCGAGAAAAAACTAGTTGTACTATGAAAACAGAAATATCACTCGTTAACATAATTCCTGACCTAGAAACAGAAAACGTTGAACAGTAACTTGTAAACATAAAATAATGTAGAGAGATCTATGGTAAAAGAACATGAAATGATCTAAGCAACTGAATCTGAACCAATATCAATCTTTCCAAATCAAGTTATCACACTAGTAGTTGCATGGAAGAGCAAAAACTGTGTTTTTGGTGGCAACAGAAGTGCCTTGACCTCATATCATAGTCCCAAGAAGGGAGAAAGGAGATCAGGGCTTGCTGTTAGCCTTTTTTAATCTTATTTTGTCACTGCAGTAACCTACTTAAGCAACTGAAACACAAAAAAGCTATGCAAACCATCAAAAGCAACCTAATCTAACCAAGTAAAATCAATTTATGTAACAGAAATTAACTCATGAACTGAAGCAAAAACATATAAGTACACAGTAAGAGGTGCTGGGAAACTTGGGTTGGGCCCTAACCCAAGAGTATCAGCCCTCTGAAAGAGATCATTGCTGGCTCAAAAACTGTTTCATCTTCATTACCAAAAATAATAGTCACATTACATGAACTGTTCTAAAAAAGGAACTCGAAAATAAGTTGAACAAGTGTTGCACAAAAGTGCGAAAATTCTACTAATGACTGGCTAAACTACTGAGGCTCTAAGCTTCCTTATTTATACAAATGGAATCCTCCAACAGTCCTCCTAAAATCAACTATCTCAGCTTCCTCGAACTAGAGATAAACAACAGTCCTTCTTTACTTGCTCGGTTGCCCCTTGGAAACATCAATGTGGACCTTTTTGCTCTGATTTTCTGAAGGAGGATTCAAGGAAAGGGGTCATAAATGAAGGAGACACCCCCCTACAAATCCTCTTACCTGTTTTCCTCGATTTTTGCCTGCCATTTGCACATAAATCCCTTGACTTTGTCTAAAATTGGCCAAAAAAATCTGCATAAAGCACATATTAGACTACATGGCAAAATGACTAACCCAATTCACTCTATTAGCATAAATATATTCAAAAACATGTAATAAACTAATGAGAATGGTGGATTAAGTCGAAATAAGATGCACAATGAGCCCCATATAATTACCCATTTCTGGGGCTCATCATCTTCCAAAACAAACATGGGAAAGAATGGGGAGATCTACACTGCAACGATCTTTGATTCAGCTCAGAATGGAAAACCAGTAGAAAATCATCCCTATGGGATGATTATATGGAGCAACCATTGATATCGAAGGTGCAAGCGTGATGGCCAACTTTGAGGTTATAGAGATCGTCGATGACATTAATTCATACGCTGCGCTCTTGGGAATTGACTGGGCCATTGATATGAATGGGGCCATCAATTTGAAGAAGAGGACAATGTCATTTGAAAGGAAATCGCTTTGGGTTGTAGTACGTTGGACCTTGCAGAAGGGGTGCGCTATACTGAACCAGTCTACGATTATGAAGAAACTGAGAATGAACTAGATCAACTCTACAAAATAATAGCATGAGACCAGGACTGGATCAACCTGATGGCTGATGGATGGATTGCATGGGACCGGGAGAGTTCATGTACCTCTGATTCAGATGAAGAGTTGAAGCATTGGTAGAATTGTTTGCATGAAGTATCCACACTGTGATACAATATGATGATGAAGTCGTTACAATGTGTCTCATCGAAGGTAAGGAAACTACCCTATTATTATGGTTTAACTGACGCAGATAAATTTTTGGAAGCATTTGAGCGTGAAGTTCCTGAGGATCACTGCTTCAAAGCATTAGATTTGGCATTGTGCACTATGCCTGCACGATGGTGGGGTACGCATAAAGATAGTTTTGATGAATGGCGAGATTACAGAAGAATGATGAGATTACAGTTCAGGTGCCTTAACACTCGATTGACTGAGAAATACAACAGGAAGAATGATATGCGTGATCACCTAGTGAAATGAACTAAAGCATGGGGTACAGAAACGCAGCCAGAATGGGTACACATATTTTTCCATACTTTGGATACAATTCCCATCAACTGGTATCTGAAAACGAATCTCTGCCATGGCACCACAGAGTGGGATATATTGAGGGAAGGGTTTTTATTGTCCTTCAACTTTGAAGATGGCTTCGCCAGCATCAATTAAGTTCTACAGGAGATTAAGGCAGTTATCCTCAAAACGCTGCAAGAACCTATGGAATGGATCCAACTAGACTGGAGCACCTAGTTGTGCCATGCGCTAGAATGCTATAATGTGACACTAAAGAGGAGGATGAATATCCGAGAAACATTAATATTCCAGGGGCAGAAGGGCATCGTGAAGACGAGGGCCCACAAATAGACAACCCAAACATCACTGTGTCGTTGAAGACAAAGCAAGTAAACATTGGTACTGAAGAAGAATCGAATTTTTCAGGTATTAGAGATTATTGGGATGACTCTACTATGGTTAAAGTTGTTGAGTTACTCTTTGAATACCAGTATCTATTCCCTACCAATTTTTTGGATTTGAAGGGCATTATTGACGATTTGGGTGTTATGAAGATCACTCTAAAGCTAGATGTGAAGGCTATTGAATAGAGGTCTTATCACCTTAATCCTAAATACAAGGAAAATGTTTGCCTAGATATGGATAGGATATTGGAAGCAAGCATCATAGAACTGGTTGAAGAGTCTGATTGGGTGAGCCCGATGGTGGTTCAGAAGAAGAAGTAGAAGGGTGAGATAAGCATTTGTGTAGATCTACATAAGCTTAATGATGCGTGTGTCCATGATCCATTCCCGGCATCATTTACTGATCAAGTATTAGACAATGTTGGAGGGCAAGAGGCCTACTCATTCACTGACAAGTTTTCAAGGTATCATCAGATTAAGATCGCACACAAGGATAGGAGAAAAACGACCTTCATGACAGAATGGGGTTGTTTTCAATACACTTTGATGTCGTTTGGTCTCAAGAATGCACCTACGATATTTTCTCGTGTAACCATCGCAACTTTCAAGGAGTTCATTCATAAGTTCCTAGAATTATACTTCGATGATTGGATAGCGTTTGGATTAGTAAAGTGACATGTAGAAAGTCTATGCTTGATGTTGGATATTTTTTGCAGATACCAGGTTGCACTGAATTGAAGAGATGCATCTTCTATGTTCCCTTTGAAATATTGCCATGTCACGTGGTGTGAAAGCAAGGGTTGAGGGTGGTCCCTGCAAAGATTGTAGTAATTATGAATTTGGAGGCCCCAAGGAACGTTAAGCAGTTGCGTGCGACGTTGGGATATACAGGATATTACAAAAAAATTATCAAAGCATATGCTCAAATTACCATGCCCATGGAGAAACTTCTGAAGAAGGACACAACATTCTGTTGGGATGAAGAATGTCAGCGCAACTTCGATGTATTAAAAGAAAAGATGGTCTCTATGCCGATCTTGGTATTCCCTGATTGGAAAAAGGAGTTTCATGTACATGTGGATGCCTCTTTCATTATGTTGGGTGCAGTGTTAACGCAGGCTAGTGAAGGAAAACTGGACCATCCTATAGCCTTCGCGAGTAGGAAATTATCAAAGGATGAGAAGAATTATTCAATGACTGAGCACAAAGGATTGGCCATAGTGTACGCGCTACAGAAATTCAGGCATTATCTGCTAGGAGGGCATTTTAATATGTACACGAATCATTCTGCTTTGAAATACCTTGTCAATAAGACTATGTTGGGGGGGGAGATCTGCAGATGGTTTCTACTATTCCATGAGTATGACTTTGAAGTAATTGTGAATCCAGGGAGGTTAAATGAAAGACTTGACCATCTGTCGCGGATCAAAACAGGAGACGAGCCTAATAATTTGGAGGAAGGGTTGCCAAATGCGTAGCTCTTTACGGTGCGCGTAGCGGATAATCATTTTGCAGATATTATTCACTTCTTGACTACGAGGATTCCACCGGAAGGGTACACAAGTCAGCAAAGGAAGGAATTAGTAGTGCATGTAGCAGATTTTTCAATTATTACGGGACATCTGTATAAGATGGGTCCAAATGAAATATTGTGAAGATATGTGCCAGATTTTGAGAGGGATAGCATTCTCGTTGAAGCTCATGGAGAGGTTGTGGGAGGTCATTATGCAAGAAAGGCGACTACACAAAATAATTTGTGCACATGTCTATGGTGGCCAACGTTGCACAAGTATTCCAAGGCATATTGCAAGGTGTCTGATGCATGTCAAAGAATGGGTAAACCATCGTGAAGGGATGAATTTCCATTACAAATTCAAGTATCTTTGCAGCCCTTTGAGAAATGGGTGATTGATTTCATTGGACTAATTCAGCCCCCAAGAAATAAAAATGGTGTGCATTATATCATCACCGCGATGGAATATCTCACCAAATGGGCAGAAGCACAGTTGGTTAAGGATTGTACAGGGGCCACGGTAGCAAAGTTTTTGTTTGAATTTGTCTTAACCAAATTTGGCTGCCCAAAAGTGTTGATGAGTGACAAGGGTACACACTTTTTGAACGAGATGATCAGCACCTTGACTAAAGAATTCCAGGTCTACCATCAGAAGAGTACACCGTATCACCCATAGGCCAATGGCACTGTTGAAGCCTTCAATAATATTTTGAGAACGCATTGACGAAGATCTGCAACGTGCAGTGAAATGAATGGGATGTGCACATACCTACAGTACTATGGGATTATAGGACTACTTGCAAGAAGTTGACAGGGAAAACGTCATTCAGATTGGTATATGGTGTCAAAGTTGTAATGTCGATGGAGTATATTGTGCCTAGTCTACGCATAACAGTTGTCACAGGTATGGAGGATCATAATGCCTTGGAAGAACAACTCATGCAGTTGATGGACCTCAAAGAGGATCGATTTTTGGCAAGATTTCATCAATAAGTACAGAAGGAACGCGAAAAATCTTGGCACGATCATAACATCAAGCTTCACATGTTCAAGGTAAATGATCGTGTCCTATTATATTATAGTAAATTCAATAATTTTCCTGAGAAATTCCAGATGCATTGACTAAGACCATATATTATCAAAGAAATTATAGATGGAGGCACAGTTCAACTCGTGAAGCTGAATGGAGAACCTTTTCCAGGAAGAGTGAATGGGAGTTGATTGAAGCTATATACAGGGGATCTTGCGCAATGACTATATGGTAGAAGGATAGTCTTAGTTCTCTAGGTAGTTCCAAGGGAGCGCGGGACACTAACTAGTTTACAGGACAACATAGCAAGCAGGCTACGTGGAAAGTGATAGAGAGGCAACCTATGAAGCTACGCACAAGAAGCCACACCATGGAGGGAGGTGTCATGCAGCGCAACAGAAAAGTGACCGTTGGAGTCATTGTTCATGACTTGACATCTAAAAGACGGTTAAGAGGAGAGGGCTAGCAGCATTTAAGGCAAAAATATTTGAATATCTACGGCAAAAATAGCATTAATTGTCAGAAATTAGGGGGAACGGTTGGATTTGAATTCAAAAACCCCTATAAATTACACGTGTTATTCCAATAGATAACACTTTGCACTCTCAGAATTGTTAGTGATATTTTCTATCTATCGCCTATGAACCAATCATATTAGGAAGATTTAGTAGCAAGCCCCACATTTACTAAGTTGTCTGAGCTGAATCAGAAATTTATCCTAGAGAAAATGCTTGGACCAAGTCCTGTTGAAACTGTGAGTACGGGTGATGTTGCCTCTGAGGGAGCTACCCCAGAAATCTTAAAAATGGAATCTCCGGCACCTATGCCTACGGTGTTAAGATCTCCTAGGCCGAAGCCTACCCCTATTGGAGAAACTCAAACAGAAAAACCAAAGAAGGACAAGTAGAAGAAGTCAGTGTTAGTGTGCGCGTCCCTCAAAAAACATACTGAAGCACAAAAATAGAAGAAATATAAGCAGTCAGAGAAGGTAGTCGACCTGGAGGCAGAAGAAGGCCAAGGAATAGAAGACATTGATGTTGAAGGGGTAGAACCCATAACTAGGCTACCCGAGCATATCCCTTCGAGGAAGGGAAAGGCGAAGGTCATGAAGGACCCAGATTCTAAGAAATTCACCATTTCTACACCCTGCTACCTAAGTGGTTCCTTTTGAAGGTTCCCAGATCCCACTGTTAAGAATGGAGGTTTGGGACCTCACAGATCACGCCAGGTTTCCCCACTTGGCCACAGATAAGTATATGAGAAGGGTTTACTATGTAGAATTAGGTGTGACAACATTAGAGATGGAGGAATGGATCCGCGAGGTGGAGCACTCGGGGTTACTCAATCTACTGTGGGTACCCCATTATCACCGCACCCCTTTTAACACAATCTGTGTGCACTAGCTACTCACTTTGGTGCACGATGGGTGCCTATGGCTATTAGAGGGCCTATACCCATCACAAATATGCCCATCCATAGAATAATGCACCTCCCTTATAAGGGCGTGAACCTATCCAAGGAGTTTGGCAGAAAGACAAGGGAAAAGGACCTCGTAGAAAGAATGAAGAAAGATTACGGCGTAGTGAAGAAGTTGCGACAGTATTCAATTTTTTCTATATCAGACCCCATAGTTCAAATAACCACCTAGATCTTAGCAGGGAAAGTGATGAGGAAATGTCACACGGATGAAGTTCCAGTGCCCGTAGTTTCCCTAGCTACACAGTGCGCGAAGGGCATACAATTTAACTGGTCAAGATAACTCTGTCAAGAGTTCCTAGTGAACTGCCAAGAGGTCTAAGATGAAACCAAGTGGTTCCTCTATTCTTGGTTTTTGTTGTCGATTGTGTTAGTTGCACAGGAATTGCCAAAGGACAGCCAATTTCATCCACTTGAGGAAGGATTGTTGGAGGCAGCAATTCGCTTCCTTATGGGCTACAAAGGATCCCACACACATTATAGAAACGAAGATATTTTGGGTCCTTATGGAATCGAGTCTCCACATGGCCATTAACCAGCATCCAAGGTTATCCCCAACCTTGTTCACACAGCTGTCAACCTATGAAACATTCAAGGCTGACTCCATAGGGTGTATATCCAGGCGCGGAAGGATCCAGCACAGAGGTGGCATGACTTGCCATATTTTGTAACAGAAACAACCATGAAGGCGGTCGTCGCGAAGTGACCTATAGAGTGGCGCGCTCTGTCAGACTTAGCTGCAGGACAAAGCAAGGGTGCAGAGAGCTCTGTGACACATAAAAGAAAGGAGGCAGCTAAGCAGGTTGTGCCTAACCTAGCTTTGCAAAAAAGAAGGAAGTCATAGAGAAGGCTCGATTGGAGCAAGAGCACGCTACTGAGGAGCAAGAAGAATATGAGCAGCACGAGTCACAAAAAGGTGACAAGTCCCCTTCGTCAGAGACAGAGGAGGAAAAATTTTCAAGGCAAGTCGGTGGAGGAGATGAGGGGGATAACGCCCCATTCATTCTGAAGAAACATGGTAAGGAGCAACAGGAAGGTCCAAGGAAAAAGCAAAAATCAAATAAGTCACAGGTGGATCCCATGGTCTTAATAGAAAGTGATGTCGATGAGGTCGAGGGTAAAATCAAGGATACCACAACCGAGGTGTTGTAGTAGTTCAAGCAGCAGTACATGCAGATGTTGGGGAGCATCCAAAAGGATCTATGCGAGCTATAGATCCAGGCAGGTAGAATACAAGTGGGCACCAGATAAGTGAGCACGGAGCAAGTGAGCCTGGTACTTGGGATGAGCCAAGCAAAAGAGTTAGTAAGGTCCCTTAACCTTAGAACTATAGAATTTCCATATGGGTCCCTTTGCTCAGAATCAACCACTGATCGCATTATCCTGAGCACAATAAAGAACATCGGGATGAATATAGCAGTGCTATCCAACGAGACCCTCCACGTGCTGCATGTAGGGGTGGTAGATGAATTAAGAGCCCAGGAGCAGCAAGCCTTAAACCTTATCAGCGAGTACAAAGTGCACAATGAGTAGATTTTCACTGAAAAGACATGGGTTGTAAAGGAAAAGGAGACTCTATATGCACAGAGTTAACGACTAGAGTCAGCAGTTGGAGAGGCATGCAAGATAGTTCTTGAGCTTCACATCCTGAAGGATGCACAACCAGAAGAAAAGATCATAAAATTAGTCGCTAGTGTGTGTGAAGCTAAAGTTGAGGTTGACCGAGTTCAGTTTGAGCTAAATATGAAGATCACAGAGCTACAGTTAAAGATGTAGCCCACGACCCCCCCTGAGGTCTGGGAGCAATGCAGAGCCGTGATAAAGGAAGGAATGGCCACCCTGGATGCCACAATCACTGACTGTACAGCATTGTTCGACCAGGCAATGGATTTGGTGACAAATCTGTAGGAGGATCTAAACCTGTAGACATTGAATATAGAAGTAAGGGAGCTGCAGCGGAAATACGATGAAGTCATGATAGTTGCGTGCTCCATAGCACCAATGCAATGCCTTGCTAAACTGCAGGAAGGAAAGAAACTCCTAGCTCAGGTGGAGGAAGTGCAAAAAAAAAGAGGCCTCACTGAAGGCCAGGTTGTATCCATGGTTGGAAGAGGCTTATCAAGTCACGAAAACCATCCAAAATAAGCTTAAAGGCTTATAGTAGACACAATAGGCGATGAGGCTGGCAGTCGAAGGACCAACTACAAAAAAACTGGTTGAGGAAGTAAAGCAGGCAGCAATGTAGAGCGTTGTCAAAGTTGTAGTAATCTAGGTGGAGCTGCGGGATCTTCGCAGTAAGATCGCAGCGCCAACCGAGTGACTTGAGGGTGAGTCATGATCTTTTTGTTGGGGGCCTATTGGGATGGGGTCCCCTCGGTCAGTGTTGGGTTTCAGATAACCCAGGTTGTGATGCAATTTTGTAATTAATGTGAAGTCTCCACGATTTGTGGATGCAGAGGACATAGATGATTAGGAGTCAAAGGGGTTTAACCCCTTATTTTATGTAAAGTTTGAGTCAATTTTGAGATCCACCCATGGTACGTGGACCATGGCATTGTATGCAAAAGGCTATAAGTAGGTGTGTCTTAGAGAGTCTAAGGCAAGTTTTGATGTGATGATAAATAATGGGTCAATAGAAGAGAAGTAATAGTGAAGAGACGTGGGTCAGAAAGGAGAAGAAAGGCTTTGCAACTGAGTGCGTAGAGGCCTAGGTAGAGTTCACAGCTGAGTGCACAGACCCCTGCAGCTGAGTGCACAAGGTAGTTTTGAGTTTGTAAATCTAAATTGAAGATAAATAGAGACAGTTTCTGAAGAACGTTTGCGTAAATTTGTTTACTTTTGTTTATGATATATGTTGCCTATGATTAATTCATTTTATGGAATATTGATTGAATTTTGTGTGATTATATTGAATAATTGTTAATGATGTACGTAAATAAAGTTTATGTATTTTCACGAAGACTCTGATGAATTCTCTGATGCTTACTAATAACTTAAGTAAATTTGCGCGAACCCTAAATTAGGATTGCTTTCTGATGCATGTAAGTAGATAGATAGACTATTAAAGGTCCGCAAAGACTAATCGTACAGCTTTGCAAAGGTCTAAAGGCCATTTTGACAGAGTTAGAACAATGTACCCTATGAGTGTATCGATCTACGCGGAGGCAGATCTGAGCCGAAAAAAGACATCACACTAGTCTCTAGATGCATTCTTGCATCCCCCCATACCACTTCGGGTCAAACTGCAGCCTAAACTACATGGGTTGTTTCTGAAAGGGCCAGTAGTGTAGGGATTTGTTGGTTGGCACAACTAACTCTGAAACTAGGTCAGGACCCCCTAAGCCAACACACATTTTGTGCTTATGTCTTTTGATCAAGATTGATTATTCCTTTACCTTTAATTCTTGTTGGAGCATTATTAATGAACGTGATATTGTATCCTTTGTCCTTTTCTTTTAGCGACAAATACTTACTCTTATCCCCAGTCATATGCTTGGAGCATCAACTATCCACATACCCTTTGTTTTCTTTATTTTATGTCGATAGAGTGAGTCCACATTCCATGTTCTTTCCAGATTTTCGTTTCCAATTCTTATTATCCTTTCAAACAACTGACCCCCAAGTGTTCTAAGACCTGGATGGATACTTTATCCTACTTTTTCACTCACTTACCTTGTGCCCAAAATTATTACATTTAAAACATTCAACATCACTCAATAAGGGAGAGAAAGCATTTCAATTTTTGAGTGTAGAGTTTTGAGATCTAAAATTTCAATACTTATTTTGTCTGAAAATTTCATCTCTTTCAACTTTTATCCTTTTACAATCAACATCCTTTTGCCCAAATATGTGACATTTATAGCAATGACCATAGAATAAATGAGAGTGCCTGAAGTTGGAAGGTCCATGAGTTTGTGCATGAAGGTACCTCTATTGTTTGGTTGATTGATTCATCCTCAGCTGGTATGGTTCCTTGGGGTAGGTGAAGTTATTATTAAAGTGAAGGGATCCTCTCTGGTTTGCTCCATTTTTGTCTCCATTGATTCTTTATTGTTGCATCTTCGTATTGCAATGAGGTTCCTCAAATCTTGTGGACCTAAAGTTCATCTTTCCCGTAGAAGATTCTTGTAGTCTGGAGTAACCCGGGCATGTTTTGTTTCTTGAATATCTCTGACTGCTTATAATCTGATCTAACTTTCTTGTTCCTTCTGCAAATTTCTCATTTATTCCTTTTTCAGTATTTATTTTGTCAAGGTCTGTTCTTAGAGAGATATCCTCTACATCAAGACTCTGATAGCTCTCTTCCCGTTCATGGGTTAGATCTTGAAGAACCTATTCCTTTTGTTTAGCTTCTTCTAGTTTGACTTTTAAGGATAGAATTTCATCTTTGTATGTTTTGAGATTGTTTCCTTGTTTACGTTGAACAACTCATGTTTTAATTGCTTGTTTTATTCTTCTATTTTCTCACATGTTCCTTGTTTTTATTCTAGTAGAAGAGATAAACTATATTTTCTTTTAATGGCTTCTTCAAGTTTTTCCTTTTGATAAATAAATTCCTCATTATAGGAGTTGTACATATCAACACATTGTAAATGTTCTCTCAAATACTTATTATTTTTCCTTACTTTCTTTAACTCATCAAGAGAACTGATGAGTTCCCCTTCAAGGTCCACCACTCCTTCTTCTTCTTCCTTTTAAGATTCAATAATATTTTGGTTCTTGGAGTCTGCTCCAAATTCCATAAGTAAATAATTATCTGAACCATCCTCTGAAGGGTTTTCATTTCCTGACTCTGGTGTTGAGATATCCTCTTTAGAGTATAGCCCTTTTTTTCTTATAGAACTTATTCTTTTGGTGTTTTTGAAACTTGTTTCCAAATTTATTATCATCTTCCTTTTCAACTTTTTCTTTGTAAGGTATTTTGGACAAAAAATGTCCAACTCTTCCACAGTCAAAACATTTAAAGGGAAACTTCCCTTTATATTTTCCTGAGCCACACTTCAGTTTCCTAGCTAACTAAGCCAAGTCCTTATCAGATTGACGGCTAGAGAAAACTTAATGATCTTTATGCTCCTTGGCCTTTGGACACTTTGAACGTTGCTTCCTTAGGTTGAGACCTTTCTCTTCCTACTCTCATCTCATAAGATGTGAGAGTACCAAGCAATTGATCCATCTTGAGATTATTTAAATCAACCATCTCTTCAATAGCTGAGATTTTGGCATTAAATCTCATGGGAAGATATCTTAAGACCTTTTGAACAATCATATCTTCCTTGGCTTCTTTACCAAGTCCTCTAATAATATTTGTTACGTCATCAACTATGAGGAAATATTCTGCTATACTTTTATCTTCACTCATTTTTAAGATTCCAAACCTCATTCTAAAGATTTTAAGTTTAGCCTACTTGATGTTGTCATCTCCTTCATGACTCTGATTGAGCTTCACCCACACTTACTTAACAGAATTACAATGCACAAATTTTACAAGTTCTGATTGACTAAGGCCAAAGAGAATGGAATTCTTGGCTTTAGCATTATTTCCAATATTTTACCATCTGCATCAGTGGGAAGAACATTAGGGACACTATAATCTACTAGTATGGAAGTCCAAACATCTACTCCCATGGACATAAGATATGCTTCCATCCTTAATTTCCAAAAGGCATAGTTTGTCCCATCAAAGACTGGTATTTTGCTTGAGTAAGCCTCTTGACTCTCTTGCCTAGACATAATTCCTTATGGATCTAAATTTCAATGGTTAGATTGTTCTTGAAGGAACCCACTTTGATATCAGTTTTTGGAATAAGGAATTACTGGGGGGGTGAATCACTAATTGTGAGGTTCTTAAAACGTTTTATGAATATGTTTTTAGTTCTTTCCTCTATTGTATTATATTTATGAGAGCATTCATATATAAATAAATTGAGCATCAAGATGAGACATTCATATGCACATACAATCCATCACATGAGCATCATAAACATATTAACACTGATATTTTCATGTGGAAACCCAAAGGGAAAAACCACCAACATATTTGTTGTTATGATGTAAATTAAGAACCTGCTTAATTACATCAGTTTGTTTGTGAGCACCCACTCATAGGAGGCACCAACCCCCTTAGGATAGCAAGCACCTACTTTCTATGAGGTACCAACCTCTTATGAACGCAGGCCACCACCTTCTCTTGCCACTCTTCTACTTTTGGTATAATTTTCAAACTGAAAAAGAAGGTACATACAAATATAGAAAAGTAATAAAAAAAATTTCTGCATAATCAACTTTTGCTCGCAATCCTCCACTGTTCTACAGTCTCTCTCAGCCTCACGCAGTAGCTCCCTATTCTCTTCACTTATGCATTCTACTCCATAGGCTCTCTGCAACACACTGCTCCAATACAACACTTGGGCTAGTTTCAAAGCTCACACAAACTCTGCTCTCAATCTTCAACACTTTCCACAATACTCTCTCCCCCCATTCTCTCAATGGAAATCATTGGTTTTGTTCATCTATTGAACACTACTCAATGCTGCCTTTCCGACCTATTGCCTCACTTCCCGAGTATACTTCTATGTATCTCCTCCATACTGTTGTTGCCTCTAATGCCACTTTTATGTTACCTCATTAAACTATGAATATGGGCACCTGAGCGCTTTACCAACACTTTATGTGTTTCTTCATGTTGAGAATTAATTCTCAGTCAATACTACAAACTTCAACCAGGGCTCCCATGCTTATTCATGGCTCTCTGAGCTTGACAGTTGTTATCCAACCCGCTTACAAAATAGAATAAGAGATAGATAAATGACTCCAAAATTAGCCTCTTCATGGGGGCAACCTCCTTTAAATTACACAAATGAACAATTCTTGGATGATTCAAATGACAAAACCTCTTTTCTATATATAGGAGTCTAAGGGGTCATAATAGAATTAGAACTAACATAACAATAATAATGTAAGGGCACAATAATAACAATAGTGGCCTTCTGTGGGGCACAGTAATAACAATATGGGGACTACATGGGCACAACAATAACAATAAGGGGGATACATTGACAATAACAATGAGGGAGTACACTATGATTATAGGGACCTAACGTGCCCCTCTCCTTCAAAAAAGTGTTGTCCTCAATGCTTGAATAGTTTTAGATGCTTTTGTATAAAATTATCATCCTCCCATGTGGAATCTTTAGCAGTTAAGCTCTTCCACTTGATGAGATACTCTGAAATTGATCGATTTTGAAGCTGTCGAATTCTTGTTTTCATGACTACTTCAGGTTCCAATGTGATTTTTCCTCCTTCGTCAAGTTTTGGTAATATTGTTTGAACTGGGAGCTTGTCACCTATAAACTTCTATAAACATGAAACATGGAAAACTGGGTGCACCTAGGAAGATGCAGGAAGTTCTAATTTGTATGCCATAGTACCAATCTTTTGCAACACCATGTAAGGACCATAATACTTTGGTGATAATTTGTTATCCTTCTTAACTTGCTTGAGGGACATTTTTTTGTATGGTTGTAGCCATAAAAATACCCAGTCACCTAATCAAAACTTCTTTCTCTACGATGTTGATATGCCTTTTGTTTCATTCTATTTTGCACCAAAGTGAGGTTATCCTTTAAGAGTTGGAGAAATTGTTGTTAATGCTCGATTTGATCTTCCACTGCTTGAACCTTAGAATTTTTTTCTTAAAGATGATGTGATGGATGGATTCATTTCTTCTTTCTATATGGTTGGTTCCTGGTGTATATCCTCTTCTTTTGACATTTCTTGTTCCTTTTCTTCCTCCTCTTCACAATCTATGATAAATAATTTCTTCTCATCGCACTTATGACCTTTAGTGTATTTGTTATATTTTTTATCACAATTGTAACAAAGCCCTTTTTATCTTTTTGCTTCCAATTTTTTGGTGACAACCTTGTAGGTTGTGGAAGGCTAGGGGGAACAACATCTCCATGTGTATAATTGTGAGTGGTAGGCTTCCGTGTTACCATAATTTTGCTTTCAATTTTTCTTTCCAACCTGAATTCCTTCTCCATTGAATCAGGTTCCCAAAAGTGAACCTCATGTTGGATGTTATACTTTAAATTCCCTATGGAGACATCGATCCTATGCTCCTCTGGATTTGCCCTTATATTCAATGTTTGGAAGTCCTCAGTGTGCTCCACCATTGAACCCTTTTGTTTGAGATTTATCATTTGGCTAAAGAAGGTGTTGCTCTTAGTATCCTCATAATGTGCTATCATTTCCTCCATAAATATTGACCAAGTGACAATTTTTGTACGAGAGAAAAGCCATTGATGCCATAAAAACTGATTGGATTCTAAATATAAAGTTGTAATGCATACCTTTTGTGTGTTTTGCACATTATGGAGATCAAAATATTGCTCCATCTATAGTATCCATGTTATGGGATCCTTTCCATCAAACTTTCTCATATCAATCTTTGGAATGTGATGGGTCTTCAATCCACTTTAGATTATATGAAATCATTATTAACATTTCTTTTGTTCTCAACATGAGTTTCCTCTACTACCTTTTCGCCATGAGGAAGCATTTATTATAGTAACTTTGTCAAATATTTATTCAGATCTTGCATGTTTCCCTTCAGTTTTGTTTCTATACCATCGATATTAGCTTACATTCCCCTTTTTATACCATCTATATTAACATTAATCATGGCTTCCAATTCATCTTTTGTTACTTTTTTGCGAGATCGAAATTTATTGCACCTAGTCTCGTAAATTTGCTATATCATGTTGCATTTCTTCCTCTTCTTCAAGCGTTATTGAAGAGCTTTATAGTTGCTTACTAGGTGTGTCCATTTTTTTTCGAGGCATTTGGAATCAAAGAATGATATTTATGCTTCAATATGCCCCTTGAATCACTTCAAAATGATTTTTCAAACAAAAGTTATGGAAAAAATACACACCTTTTTCTTGTGTTTTAGGAGCTCGATATTGCAACTATTGTATCTCTGTATTTGCGAATATTCAAGATCTGAAATTTTTTCTTGTGTTATCTCTCTAAGTCCTCTTTCCAACTCCACAAGTCTGATTGATATTGGATTCTTCAAGAAATATATATGCCAAATATCCCACGATGACCTGATTATGGACTAGCTCAGTAGAGCAATGTCGTACAAGATGCCACGTGTCACTGTTTCAACCTTCGGCCCTAAAATTTCAACAGAAAAAACTACAGTCCATGCATTTTTAGTCCCTTTTTACAAAATTCAAATATGATTCCTAAAATGAAAGTTAGAATGGTTTTCCCTAGGTCACATGTTTGAGACAGAATTCAGGAGCCCGCACAAACCCTAACTTTCTCAAAATATATCACCGAAAATATAGCGAACCAAGATCTAAAATCTTTACATGTAGTTCTCTGATATTTCTTCTCGACACGGTAAAAATTTCATCTTCTTTAGCCTAGTAGAAAATTTATAGTCAAAAATCCAAGATGGTCTATTTGAAGAAACGAAACCCTAGAATCCAAAGTTGTCATACCAAATGTTATGCAACCAGCTCACAAAATAGAAAAGAGATAGATCAATGACTTCAAAATTATCCTCTTTGAGAGGGAAATCTCCTTTACATTACACAAATGAATAATTCTTGGATGATTCAAATGACAAAACCTCCTTTCTATATATAGGATTCTAAGGGGTCACAATATAATTAGAGTCGACATAACAATAATAATGTAAGGGCACAACAATAACAATAGTGGCCTTTTGTGGGGCACAATAATAAAAATATGGGGACTACATGGGCACAAAAATAACAATAAGGGGGCTACATTGACAATAACAATGAGGCAATACACTAGGATTATAGGGACCTAATTGTTACCTCGGGATGGCTTCTTTGTTCTTGATTTAATACTTTGAGACATGCACAGGAAGATCAGAGGTAGCTTTCTTAGCTTAAGGAGGGCCCAACACTCTTCCTTGCAAAATTGTGGTCCTTTATATCTTTACCAAAAAATATCTATAGTCACCATTAATTATGTGACCAACTCTCCTGCACTCATTTATATAGTTGTCGACTCATTCATCCGCATACACTTAGTGTTGTATAAGAGCTCCACTCATCATAATTTTTATTGAAAATAAAGTTACGATATCTCACCATGTCGATGCCTTTAACCCCTTAGAGATTTACACACCATAGAACCACATGTTTTGAATAGCAGCGTCATTCTCATTTGCAGAACAATATCGAGGCTTCCCATATCGTAACTTTTGTTAAAAGAGACGTTACGAAATTGCGGGTTCCCGAGGTTATGAGCCCCTTCATGCTTAGCCCCTTACTTTTTTTTTTATATTGTTAGCCTCACTCTCACATTAAAAACAATTCTAAGTCCAAATAATTAAATTAATTAAAATCATGATAGTTAGGATTTAATTCTACCTTTCTAGATTGAGTTTGTTCCTCATGGTTAGGAATCAGTTTAGGCTTAGTTGGTTGAGAGATTCTCTCCAACTAGTTAGGATCCTAGATTAGTGTGTTGTTGAGATATTTTCTCAACCACAATGTCCAAGATATACATATTATCTTGAGACCAACTTCCTCATTTATTTATTTGTACTATTATCATTATTTGTACATTGGATTGATTAATAATGAGAATGTGAGGAATGTTGTAAGGCTGAGGCCTTTTCCGCCATGTCTAGTTTTTCTATATGTATGATATTTATTTTATAAGTGTGAGTGTGTATTATTTGTTTATTAGTTTTCTACATGTGTTATCAAAGCTGCGGTGAGATTAGTTATAGCTAAGCATGAGCTTAAGGGATTGATAGTCGAACTGGAGTGAGCCAAATCACTAGTTAAAGGAGAAGCTTGCAAATATGGAGCAGTGCGAAAAGTGCTAGAGTAGAGAGCGCAAGGTTGAAGATGTGTTTATTCAAAACTTTGCTGAATTTTTCATCATTCCTCGAAGGTCCAGAATTCGATCTGTCTCAAGTCTCTTTAGAAGCTGGGAAATGTTGAAAATCTGATCGTTATTTGTGTCGCACTGAAGGAATTAGCTGTGATGTTTTGGTTATGTCGATGAAAAGACTTGTAAATTAAATGTGTTGTAATGCCTACTGTAGCAATCTTGAATCATAGTGTGCTTTGAGGCTCTGCAATTTAAGGCTAGTGAAGTTTTGGCTTCTTGGCATACGGTTTTTTTAGGTCTCAGAATGTGTGTCATCAAAGTGGAGTGAAACAACTCATAGTAAATATCTATTGTTTCAGAGAAGTAGGTGAATTACTCATTTAAACATATATATACATCTCTGGATCATTTGATTTATCATGTTTCAGTGCCCTCAATGTACATTCTTTGGATCTGCTTTCATACCAACAATCCAAAGTTTTGTACAGATAAACCACGTTCTTATGGTGTGTGTCCAGTGGAGCTCAATATGTGTAAGCGTTGTGTGCCCATTCATGTTTGCACCATCATAAGATTTCTTTTTGAGTACTCCAAATGTGTTGTTCTTCCTTCGATGAAGTTTATCCCGTTGACTTGCTGAAGACATATGACGTACAAAAGAAAGCTCATCACTGTCCTTGATTCAAAAACTGCTTAATAACAACCCATCATTAATAAACTCTTGATCATCGTAGGCCAAGCAGAAATTTTCCTAGACATGACACCAGGAAATATTGCCCTCTTCCATCTGTGAATCACCAAATTTTTCCTCAATGACCTTCTTTAGTTCAAGAACAAAAGCTATTCCAGGCACATTTACATCAAACGATGTTTTACCAAAATTGAAAATGCACATGCGAATTGAAGTCGTAGTACACTCCACTTCCTTGGCTAACAAGGGCTATTCATCACCAACCCTTAATGTTGCTGCTTTTATGGCTTTCATCTTTGGCACCGAAGCGAATAACTTGGCCGTCCCAATGAACGGTATGTTGTATTAACCATGTCCATGCTATTCACATGGAATAACCAGTCTCATGGTGGGTGGATCGATACTAATGATTTTATAATAAAGAAAAAGGATCCATCATCAAATGCATTGGCTCTAATACTTGTAGCATGCAAGTCAAAGGTAAAAGAAATTGC
Organism: Pinus taeda; assembly: GCA_000404065.3. Classification (NCBI taxonomy): domain Eukaryota; kingdom Viridiplantae; phylum Streptophyta; class Pinopsida; order Pinales; family Pinaceae; genus Pinus; species Pinus taeda. The sequence goes on from APFE030192143.1 coordinate 98,659, forward strand.
ATTATTTTATTAAAGTGAAAAGGTGCATTTTTTAGTGGAGGTATAAGTGTGAATTTCTTTGAAGTGATTTTGTGGAGTGATAAGGTGAAATTCTTTTGTAATTTTGGAGCGATAAGGTGTTGTAAATCTAAAGTGATATGTGAATTTCTTTTAAAAAGAGAAGTTCATTATTGAAAAAATTCATTTTTGAAGACAGATTTCTTTAAGGAGTTTTCAAAGTTTGTGCTTGAGAAATTTCATTCACAATGTTGTGAAGGTGAGGTTGATGTAATTCACTATTTAATAAAGACATATTTTTGTGTGGTGCTTGTGTCCTAGATCCACCCGAAATTGAATAAGGGTATCTTAGGTACACCATGTGTGATGAATGCATGTGCATGACTTATGTTCAGATTATCAAAATGTTGTCTTTGTATTATGCTTAAATAATTACATGCACATAAGCAAGCGTAAGTATAAGAACGCTTAATCAAGTTCATGTAATCAAGCTTAAGTACACAAGCACAAAGCGTCACATCATCAATTTGATAAGATGATCTTCCAAGCAAGAAAATTTCACATCATGTAATCAAAGCAATCAAGTTAAGGATGCTACAAAATCAAGCATTTCAAGCCAAGACGACATCAACATCATCAACACTTTTTGTATCACTTACAGATAAACATTTTTTAATTGAATTGTACGGGTGCATTCATGGTTGTAACCGACACCCTAATTTGAATTGTTAAAGTGAATACATTAATTCAAGTAAGTCCTCAACTGAGTCATCAATATTGAACTTGTCATTTATCTCTTGGGTACATTTTCGAAAGTGTTCAACACCCTTCCTTTTTTAAAATCAGCACATTTAGTGAGTACACAAGAAAGCATAAAGTGTCAATAATTAATCAAGCAAGTTCAAGCAAGCCATCTAACAAGCAATCGTCATCAAACAAGTGTATTCTATTCTTCAAGTGAACAATAAGCAATAAATCAAGCGAGCGTGTCATTCAAACAACAAAGTAAGAAAGCGTGTCAAAATCAAGTATGAAATTTCAAAGCACAACATCTACAACAAACGAACCAGTGTGAAGCTGATTGAAGCATTCACAAAGTGTCAGTGAAGCATTCCAACAAAGCAATCATCATCAAGCGAGCGTGAAATCAAGAGTTCAAGCAACCAAGCTATAAAACTCTAGCAAGTGTTTAAAGCATCAACAATAAGCAATAGTACAAGCGAACCTGAATTCAAAGTGAGCAAGCTAACATGGCGACACACATTCAACTGTCCCAAATTCTTAACAATTTGATTTTATCATCAGCTAGCAACATGGTGAACATCAGCAAAACAACTCTTGTTGATATTCAAGTGCATATTCAACATGCACATGAAATGATTGAGTTTCTTCAACTGGAGTCACAACTTCAAAGAGATGAGTTTCAACAGAAGAGTGTTGTTTTCAAGTCTTTCATCCGTACAGATGAAGATAAATATGTTTATTCCAAGTCATTAATCCAACCAACTTCAAGTGTCGAAGTGGTCCCTAATCCAGTTCAACTTTATTCCAAACCAATCATCAAGCCATGGGAAGAACTTTAAAGTAACAAAAATCGATGAGGATTAGGATATGACAAAGATGAAAACAACTTGCATATCCCCAATTATTCTAAATCGATCAAGTTCATCAGTGCAAGATTTCTTGATCCAATAACATCAACAAGCCATGAGACAGTTGCAGACCGACATAAATACACACAAACTAAAGTTGCAGTCAAACCAAAATGCCTTCATTGTCAAAGAACTGGTCATCTGGAAGATCGGTCTTTTGATCTCCATCCTTGTCACCATTGCGGCAAGTAAAATCATTCATCGACACAATCCAAAAAACAACAACAATCAACCAAATTGAAGATCGATTATTCATGGATTGATCCCTCGGAATGGTCATCCATGGTCAGAAGATTGTATAAGTTTTACAATCGAATTCACTCACACATATTGCAGCCAACAATAAAAATGAAGATGGTACTCTCGTGTAGTTGAACGGGGGAGTACAACAGTGAAACGCTCCTACACCTGAAGGGGGGGAGTTCAGAATTAATTTGAAGAAGATTGTATCTCCTTTCAGCTAACAAAGGGGCGGAAATGTTAATGAAATTGACAATGGTTGTCAGATTGAAAGTCTCGACAACATCAATGAAGTAGCCAGTGGGCATTTTCAGTGGTTGTCAAACTGAAAGTCTCGACAACATCAACGAAGCAGCCAGTGGAGATTTTCATAAGCGAGTGAGCATCAACAAATTTTCTAGTGGGTGATCGACAACAAAGTCAGCTGTGAGCAGTTTTCAAACACAACAAAAGCAACAGTGAGTTGTTTTTCAATGTCATCAGCCAGTGGGTGTTCTCAATATTTTGTCAGTGGACAAAGGATGTTGATTACAAGCAAAGGACAGATGGATCCTTTTGCAGCTTGGCACATGATGGAGTTGTCAAGCAACATTTGGGGATGAATCATACATGCAGCTCACTCATGGTCTCTTCATATTGTAGTTTCTTCAGCATCCAACTTTGGCGGTTTTTCAGGCAAATGTTTTTTAGGATCAATAGTTTTAGCATGAGAACTTGGAAGATGGTTATTGGTTCTTAATTTGGACTTATTATTGAGGGGGGGAATTTTAGCCTCACTCTCACATTAAAAACAATTCTAAGACCAAATAATTAAATTAATTAAAATCATGAAAGTTAGGATTTAATCCTACCTTTCTAGATTGAGTTTGTTCCTTATGGTTAGGAGTCAATTTAGGCTTAGTTGGTTGATAGATTCTCTCCAACTAGTTAGGGTCCTAGATTAGTGTGTTGTTGAGATATTTTCTCAACCATAGTGTCCAAGATAGACATATTATCTTGAGATCAACTTCCTCATGTATTTATTTGTACTATTATCATTATTTGTATATTGGATTGATTAATAATGAGAATGTGAGGAATGTTGTAAGGCTAAGGCCTTTTCTGCCATGTCTGGTTTTTCTATATGTCTCATATTTATTTTATGAGTGTGAGTGTGTATTATTTGTTTATTATTTTTTTACATATATGACAGAGAATTATGACCAACATCTTATGTTTTAGGTGCTAAGGCCTTCAAATCCTGTCAGGAGCCAATCCTCTTTTGCTAAGTACTCTTCACCCTTGGTTCCTTTAGTCTCCTCGACTAAGTGCCACCACATCGAAGCTCCCCATATTGGAACTTCCTCTTAATTCAATTACAGAGGAGTTCTGAAATCTCCAACCTCCAAAGTATATCCCATGTGGCATCTTCACAAAATTATAAGTGCTAAGATATTCCCTATGTCCATGGTTCTATCATCTTCTTCGTGACCACACACCAATTACCATCGGATCTCCTTTCATTGTAACCTTTTTAAAAACATTTATAAAGGAGTTCTAATTTTTCTTTCCTTTGAAATATTCCAAAGAACTTGGGCGCTAGGTCTCACTCTATGCCCTTCGTTTGTTGAATTATGGCAACAAGAATATTCCAATTTAATTTGTCATTGAATTAAATTGTGAATTAAAACTGAATTTAGTCCTAACAGATACTTGGAAATAATTAATTTATTTATTTTAAATTAATTAGTTGGATAAATTCAAGTTAGAAGCCTTTCTGAAATCATGCAAGAGTTATCCCTTAAATTAAGGAGATAAGATTGAGTTATATTTGAGTTGTAATTAGTTAACTAAGTTTACTGAGTTAAGTCTAGTTTAATTAGTTCCAAACTATTTGAGGAACTAACAATGAGTTAACAGTCAATTGATGCATTAATGCACTCAACTAGTGCTACTCCAGTTAACTGAAGATTCCCTCATCAGAAACTCATGCATGTCTATTCTGAGAAAGACCCAGTTGAGATTAATGTTCAAGGACAGTGTACTATCAATTGCATGTGTTTTCTCATGGAGAAAACTCATGCATGCAGTCAAGGATTCATCCTTGAGGATTGCACAGTTTTGGAAGGTGGGTTTTCCACTTGGTAAGAGGCTAATCATCCAGAAGGAATAGCGCAAGGAAATAGGAGCTTAGAGGGAAAAGAGGAAGGCTAGAGAGAAGCCAAGATTACCTTTGAGCATCTGTGAGGGTTGTACTGAGAGATGGATAGTTGTGAGAGCTTAGGCTTTGTATAATTCCTATGTATTTCCACCATGTATGATAATACAATAGTGTGGGGTTTTGTCTGAGACTTTCCCCAAAGTATTTTCATGTGTATTGTGTCATTGATTCTTCTTCTTCTAGTTATATTGTTCAGCTCGATATTTAAGCTTCTACAAATTGATAGTAGAAGTAGGTTATAGTATTCTGTTTTGATTTATATTGCATTATCGAGTTAACCTATCACAGATTTTCTACATGGTATCAGAGCTGTGAACAATATACTGAGAAGATAATTTGAAGTTTGAAGTTCAAGGTTGCAGGTGAAAATCAAATTCATATCATACTTCAAGGTTGGCCAATGGCGTTCCATGGCTTGAGACTCGAGTATGCCTTGGAAGGTAGCTTGAATTACATAGCATGGACAGGTAGAATGGAGGTTGTATTAGAAGACAATGGCTTAAAGGATTTCATTGATCAAGAAATCCCAAATCCAATTTCAACTAATGCACAAGAGTTGGCTAAGTGGATGAAGTGTGTGGTGAAGGTGAGATGGATCATCCTTGAGGGAGTTTGAGACCATATTGTCTTGAGTCTCCATGGGAAGGTTACTCCATTTTCAATGTGGAAGACATTGAAGGACCTCTACTAGAACAGTAGCGAACATAGCAAATTGACGCTCAAGGATAAGCTTCGAAGAATCAAGATGAAGAAGGGAGATACTATTTCCACATATCTGAACAAGCTCACCACCTGTATAGATGAGCTTGGAAGTGTGGGAATAACTACTGCCGATGATGATATGGTGAGCCTCGCTCTCCTTGGCCTTCTAAAGAGTTGGAATAGCTACTAGGACTCTGTGAATGGAAGGGAGAAACTGTCAGATTGGGAACGATTGTGGTCGAATCTTATGCAGGAGGAGATTAGGAGGAGCACACGAGATGGTTCTTCATCTAAAGATGATGATGAAGAAAATTTGGCCTTAGCATGTAAGGCAAGGAAATGGAAGGGGAAGGCTTCCCATTTCAAATCGAATTCTTCTCATGGAAGGAAGAATGGTGACAGGTCTAAAGTAAGATGCTTTAATTGTCATGAGATGGGACATTATGTGACTAATTGCCCATCGAAGAAGTCCAAGAAGGGATCCTCGAAAGGATCGGAATGTGAGGCATTATCCTCTCAGTTTGAAATGGACTTTACCCTCATCACATGAATGGTGTCATCAATGATGGGTTGTGTCTGGTATCTTGATAGTGGAGCCTCATTCCACATGATCAGTGATAAAAAATTATTCAGTGCCTTGGAGGAGAAAGACCTCAAGATGCACATAGACATGGGTGATGACGGAAGGTATAGTGTTTTAGGAGTGGGCACAGTTGCTTTTTAGAGGGATCATGGAGCTCCTCTCACCTTGACAGATGTGATGTATGTGCCTAGACTAAAGAAGAACTTGGTATTGGTCACCATGTTGGAGAACAAAGGCTATGATGTTGTCTTTAGTAAAGGAAAGGCATTCCTAAGACACATAGACACGAGTCAGACCAAGAGGATAGGGATTCGGGTGAAGAATCTTTATAAACTAGAGGTAGATGATTGTGCAGCAGTGAGTAGGAAAGCAGTGTAGAAATTCTATCTACAAATCCAACTTTGTAAATCTGTTGTAGGTTAACCTGATAATGCAATATAACCAAAGAAAAATACTATAACCTACTTCTACTATTAATTTGTGGAAGCTTAAAGATTGAGCTGAATAAGAGTTGAACACATATAACCATAAGAAGAAGAATCAATGCACATGAAACATAGAAAATACCCAGGGGAAATCCTCAACTAAAAACCCCCTATCTGTATTATCATACAAGGTGGAAATACATCATAATATACAAATCCTTAGATCTCACAACTAGCCAGCTCTCAGTACAATCATGTTGGATGCTCATAGGCAATCAAAGCTTCTCACAAGCCTTCTCCTCTGCCCTCCAAGATCCTATTTCCTTGCACAGTTTCTCCTAGGTGATCCTCCTGTTACCAAGTGGAAAACCCTCAACCAAGTGGAACATTAATCTCTTACACTGATCTCACACCATGTTAGAACTGCGCAATCCTCAAGTAACCTTATCTTGACTGCATGCATGAGTTTCCTTTATAGGAAAGCACATGCAATTGATAGTACATTATCCTTGTCTTTAATCTCAACTGGGTCTTTCTCATAATAGACATGCATGAGTTAATGATGAGGGAATCTTCAGTTATCTAGAGTACGCTAGTTTAGTGCATGCATGCATCAACTCACTGATAACTCACAATTAGTTCCTCAAACAGTTTGGAACTAATTTAACTGGACTTAACTCAGTAAACTGAGCTAACTAATTACAACTCAAATATAACTCAATCTTATCTCCTTAATTAAGGGATAATCTCCTTAATTTAAGGAATAATTGTTGCATGACTTCAGAAAGACTTCTAACTTGAATCTCTCCAACTAATTAACTCAAGATGAATTAATTAATTATTTTCAAGCAGCTAGTGAGACTAAATTCGAATTTTAATTCAAGAACAAATTAAAATTGGAATATTTCGGATTCTATTTTTATCATTTCTTGTTGCTATTTTCAACAAGAAAAATTGGTGCAAAGCCAAGAAATTGGCAAGTTGTGGCACAGGTGGTTGGGCCATTTGCATCATGGGGCTTTGAAGATAATGCAGCAGATATCTACAGGACTTCTCAAAGGTAAACTTGAGCAAGTTGACACATGCAAAGGTTGTACCTTGGGAAAGTACACCAATTCTTTCTTTCATGATCGAGATAGTCGAGCAAAGGCTATCTTAGAGCGAGTTCATACTGATGTGTGTGGACCATTCTTGACAGCATCCACAGCGAAGCAAAGGTATTATGTGATTTTCATTTATGACTATTCTCGTAAATGCTGGATTTATTTCATGTAGAAGAAGGACCAAACTTTCACAAAGTTTTGTGAGTTCAAAGCTTTGGTCGAGAAATATTCAGGGAAGAATATCAAGGCCTTGAGAAGTGACAATGGTGGTGAATATGTATCTCAAGGGTTTAAGGAATTTTGTGCAGCGGAAGGAATTAAACGAGAGTTGACGGCACCTCATAACCCATAGCATAATGGGGTGGTCGAGAGGAAGAATAGAACTATTGTAGGGGTAGCACAGGCAATGTCGCATGACCAAGGCCTACCAATTCACTTGTGGGCTGAGGCATGCAACATAGCGGTCCATTTGCAGAATAGAAGCCCGCATCACATACTTGGTATGAAGGCACCAAAGGAAGCTTTCTTCGGTAAGAGACCAGATGTGGGTCACTTCAGGATCTTTGGCTCATCGGTATATTGCCATGTGACAAAGGATGCATGGAAGAAGCTTGAGCCAACACCAAAGTTGGGGATATTTGTGGGGTATAATGATACACCTCACAACTATCGGGTGTACTTTCCTACCAGTTAGAGGCCAGTGGTTCACAGAGATCTCAAGTTTGATGAGTAGAAGGCCATGTGAGTTTCCCTTGGGAGGGAGCTCCAACGACAGGCTGTGGAGGAACTATTGGCTCCTAAGGAAGAGGAGCCTCAGACTGATGCGGAGCAGCCGCATGCAGAGGTTCCAGGACTGGAGACATCCACTCAAGCATAGTCTTCTAGAGATGGATGGAAGCACACAAGAGAAGCTGACAATTGTTGGAGGACGTGAGAGAGAATGTGGGAGCACCATCTTCTCAACGCAGGCAGAGGAGGTCACCTGAGAGGTACACTGGATACATGGCCCTTGTTAGGGAATCTATTGATACTGAGCCATCTTCCTTTGAGGAAGCAGTGCAGCAATTGATTTGGGTTGATTTTATGGTGGATTATGACTCCATAGTTCATAACAGTGTTTGGGACGTGGTTCTGAGACCAGAGAACAAGTCAGTTGTGAGTTCTTGTTGGTTTTACAAGGTAAATCAAGCTGTTGATGGTAGTGTGGAGAAGCATAATCCAAGAATTGTTTCTCGTGGATTTTCACAGGTCGAGAGGATCATGTTGCTACAATATATTTCGACAGAGGAGCAAGATGCTATCATTTTGAAAAAGGCCTTGTCAAAGTGTAAATTCGAGTTCTATAGAGACAGGATCGAGGTGGCAAATAATCCCTTTCTTGTTGAGAGGGAGTGTTGAAATATGGCAACAAGAATATTCCAATTTAATTTTTCCTTGAATTAAATTGTGAATTAAAATCGAATTTAGTCCTAACAGCTACTTGGAAATAATTAATTAATTTATTTTAAACTAATTAGTTGGAGAAATTCAAGTTATAAGTATGTCTGAAGTCATGTAAGAGTTATCCCTTAAATTAAGGAGATAAGATTGAGTTATATTTGAGTTGTAATTAGTTAATTCAATTTACTAAGTTAATTCTAGTTAAATTAGTTCCAAACTATTTGAGGAACTAATAGTGAGCTAACAGTCAGTTGATGCATCAATGCACTTAACTAGTGCTACTCCAGTTAACTGAAGATTCCCTCATCAAAAACTCATGCATGTCTATTATGAGAAAGACCCAGCTGAGATTAATGTTCAAGGATAGTTGTTAGGCCCTTATACTACTAGTGTAACCCCTCATTGTTATTAGTACAACCCACTTATTATATTGATGTACCCATCTAGTGCCCATATTGTTACTATTGTGCCCCATAGAAGCCCACTATTATTATTATTGTTCCCTTACATTATTATTGTT
>APFE030192143.1:120886-154513 GCA_000404065.3 Pinus taeda
TTTTTTATCAATATAAATAAATTGTGAAATTAATATGAAATTTATATGTCAACAATGGTAGAAGGGGAAGGTGCTTTATTAACCCAAAGAAATAAGAGTTTTTAAGTACTCATGGGTATTAGGAATCATGACTAATAACTAAGGTGAGGCATATGCCCTCAAAGAAATGCAGTTGGCAAAGGAAAATAGGGTTGCCTCCCTCACTATGTTGGGAGACTTGTTGTTCATTATCCAACAACTAGTCTATAGCATTTCTCCAAAAGATAAAATACTAGAAATCTTATTGAAGAGAATTAAGAAGATAGGGGAAGGCATAAGATCCATAAACTACTATCATATTCTCGGGAATATCAATAAAATTACAGACTATTGTGCTAATGAAGGTTGTAAAATTAAGAGAGGGGGCATTAAGAGTAAATGGCATTAATAAACCAACAAATATTCCATGATACCAGTGTCAAAAAAGGAAGGAAATTAACCCCCTAGAGAGGGGGTGCAAAAGAATGTAAAATTAAAAAATAAAAAGGGGGTTCATAATTCAATGTGGCCACCCCAAGTCGATGGTTACATGCACAGGATACAAATTGACTTCACATTCAATTCAATAACTTGGTGGAGATTAGATCACACAGGGAGAAATCCCACTACATCTAGTACAATACCATGCAGACCAATAACAAGATGGCTTACATGAATCATTGGGGTGGGATCAATGATCAAATTTGAAGGGTTGGTAGAAGGGCATATATTCATGCCACCCTTCCATAATTAAAAGATTAAAAATAAGTGCATTTCAATTGAAAAAAATATTATCTTTCCATTTCATTTTTAGAAAGAAAAAATCAGCAATATTTGTGTTAATAAAAGGTTGTTACAAATAGCAGAATTTTCAAAATATACCCCATTTTTTGTGAGATCTCAAGTAAAAGATTGACCCTTGATAGGAATATATGAGTACATGCCACTATGCAACCTACATTTGTGAAAATAGGCAAATATTGTTGACCTGCATTAGAATTTGAACTACTAGGCAATGAAAATAAACCTTCAAGTTGTTGCAGCCAAAAGTTTTCAAGTTTGCAAGTTATGTTCTTATTTTTTAATGATAATGAGTAGAACCACATATCGCATTTCTATTGCACCCTATGAGACTCCTACAAAATATTATGTCCATTTTCCTTTCATTGGAATGTCATATGGATAGCTACAAATGATGACAAGTAGACTAAATGAAACTAAGTTTGATAGTGAAAGGATCCAACTATAATAGAATCCAACAATGAGCCTAATAGTGACCAACAGCAGGAATAATAGGTTGGATTATCAACTTCCTATAACATCAAATTATTATGGTTATGGGTTGACATATAGGACTATAATTCAACTACATTGCATTGAACTTGCAGATATATTCAGTAGGCCAAGGATCATATAGTGAATGTTATCCTAGCACAACGCATGTTTTCTCTATGAATGAGAAAAAACTAGTGTTAGGTCCCTATAATACTAGTGTATTCCCTTATTATTATTGACATAATACCCTTTATTGTTATTTTTGTGCCCATGCTGTCCCCATATTGTTATTATTGTTCTCACTATTGTTATTGTTGTGCCCTTACATTATTATTGTCATATCGGCTCTGATTATATTGCGACCCCTTAGACGCCTATATATAGAAAGGAGGCATTGTCATTTGTATCATACAAGAATTTTTCATTTGTGTAATGTAAAGGAGGTTTACCCCTCGAAGAGGTTACATTTTAAGTTGTTTATCTATCTCTTTCTTCTATTTTGTGAGCTTGTTGCATAACAATTGGTATCAGAGCTTTGGATTCGAGGGTTTCGCTGCTTCAAACTTGTTATCGTGGAATTTTCACTATTAATTTTATTCTACGAAGCTTCAAAAGCTGAAATTAAAACCCATTTTAGAATAAATCGTGATGAACCGTGTGACCACATTTAAGATCTTCTCTCTAAATATTTTCGGAGATATGAACTGAGGAAGTTAGGGTTTTTTTAGGCTCCCGAATTGGATCTCAAACAAGTCACTTTGGGAAATTGGTCATAACTTTCTCTCTGATTATCTAATTCAAATTTCATAAAAAGTGACAGAAATCAGCTAGACTATAGTTTTTTGGGTATAGTTTTCAAAGAGTAAGGTCGAAACAGTGACACGTGGTAGGTCGTACAAGTTCACTCTAGTGAACCGGTCTATAAGTAGGTCATTATGGAATATTGGGCATAACTTCTTCTTCGGGAATCCAATTGTGATTTGACTTGTAGGGCTGGAAAGAAGACTCAGAGGGCTATCACAAGCCGAAATTTCAGAACATGGAGATCCGAAATTATAGAGTTATAGGCATTTCAAGATCAAGCTCATACAAAGTGGGAAAAAAAATGTGTAGTTTTTTTTTTTTTTTAATTTGCATAAGCCTTGTTTGAGAAAGTAGTTTGCAGTGATTCAAATGGAATTGTGAAGCATATTTTTTATTCATTGATGACCCGAATAAATAAAATGGAAACACCTAGTAAGCAACGTGAAATCTCTACTATGACACATGAAGAAGAGGAAGAAATGCAACATGATATATCAAAATTACGAGACCAAGTGCAACAAATTTCGCTCTCACAAAAAGTAGTTGAAGCTAAGATGGATGGTTTAAAGAATGGAATGGAAGCTATTATGGATGGTATAGAAGAGAAACTTAAGGCAACATGGAAGATTTGAAGGTAGATTTGAACAAGTTGCAACAAGAAATGCTTACTAATGGCGAAAGGGTAGTAAAGGAAACTCGTGACGAGAACAAAAGAAATGTTAGTCATGATTTCATATACTCTAACGTTGGATTGAAGACCCACCATTTTCCAAAGATCGATATGAGGAAGTTTGATGGCAAGGATCTCATAACATGGATACTACAGATGGAGGAATATTTCGATCTCCATAATGTGCAAAGCACACAAAAGGTACGCATTGCAACTTTATATTTGGAACCCAATCAGTTTGTATGGTATCAATGGATTTTCTCTCGTAAACAAATTGTCAATTGGGAAATTTTTATGGAAGAAATGATAGCATATTATGAGGATACAAAATAAATACCTTTTTTAGCCAATTGATAAATCTCAAACAAAAGGGTTCAATGGTGGAGCACATTGAGGACTTACAAAAATTGAATATAAGGGTAAAAGATATTCCAGAGGAGCATAGGATTGATTTGTTAATATGGACTTTAAAGGATAACATCCAACATGAGGCTCACCTTTGGGAACTTGATTCATTGGAGAATGCATTCAGGTTGGCATGAAAAATTGAAAGAAAAATTATGGCAACAAGGAAGCCTACCACTCACAACTATAAAGATGAAAGGGTTGGTGCCCCTAGCCTTCCACAACCTACAAGTTTGAAACCACAACAATTGGAAGAAAAAAGAGCAAAATGAATTTGTTACAGTTGTGATAGAAAATACACTAAAGGTCATAAGTGTGCTATGAAGAAATTATTTTACATAGATTATGAAGAGGAGGAAGAAAAGAAACAAGAAACATCAAAAGAAGAGGATACACACTAGGAAAAAACCATAGAGAAAGAAAAAATGAATCCGACCATATCTTGTAATGCACTGGTCGGAATTACCACTCCTCAAACTATCAATATAGAAGGACATATCAAAAATAAAAAGGTAATAGTGTTGATTGATTCGAGCAGTACCCATAATTTTATTCATTGTAAGATAGCCAAGGAATTGAATTGCTTCCTATATCCAGCACCAGAGTATCAAGTGATGGTTGCAAATGGAGGAACCATAAAATTCTTTAAAAAGTGCCAAAATATCAAGCTATCCATGGGAGAATATGTGTTGAATAGTCCAATGCTTTCCATTCCAATGGGTGGTGCTGATGTTGTACTAAGATTCCAATGGCTACAATATTTGGGTACGATAAATTTTAATTCTCAAGAACTTTTCTTGAAATTTGTTTCAAAAGGTAAGGAAGTTAGATTAAGGTGTATCACAGGGAAACTGAGAAACATAATCAGCTCTAACAGCATAATAAATCTTCTAAATAAATAACAATGAGGCATAATTGCCCAATTATGTTTTCTAGAGGTTGCCACATTGGAATCATCTATTTCTCCAGATCTCCAAAAAGCCTTGGACAATCATTCCATGGTATTTGAGACTCCCAAAGACCTCCCACCTATTCATGATCATGATCATGCTATTCATTTGATTCTAGGAATCGTTCCTCCAAACATCAGGCCTTATATATATCCCTATGCCCAAAAGAGTGAAATTGAACGTATGGTTGCAGAAATGCTAGGGGTTGGTTAAACTCAACCTAGTCAAAGTTCTTTCTTTGCTCCAGTAGTATTGGTGCACAAGAAGGATGGATCATGGCGCATGTGTCCAGGCTATAAGGAGCTCAACAAGCTCACTATTAAAGATAAATTCCTCATTCCTGTCATTGATGAATTGCATGGAGCAATTTACTTCACCAAGTTAAACCTTTTTCAGGATATCATCAAATCAGAATGAAGACTGAAGACATTCTGAAAATATCATTTAGAACTCATGAGGGTCATTATGAATTTTTGGTCATGCCTTTTGTCCTTACCAATGCACCATCTACATTTCAAGGTTTGATGAATTCCATTTTCAAAACCTTCCTTAGAAAATTTGTGTTAGTATTTTTTTATGATATACTAATCTACAGCAAGTCTTGGAAGGATCATGTTCAACATGTTGACAGAGTGCTCAAACTATTGGAGGAGAAATAATTATATGCAAAAACCTCCAAATGTTTCATTAGAGTACAAGAGATGGAATATTTGGGTCATATTGTATCTCATGAAGGTGTTAAGGTAAAGCCTAGAAAATTTAAAGCCATTAAGGAATGGAAAATCCCCACATCCATAAAGCATCTGCGAGGATTTCTCGGGTTGACCAGGTATTATCGCAAGTTTGTTAAGAATTATGGGAGAATAGTGGCACCTCTAACAACATTACTAAAGAAAGATGCATTTTCTTTGACTCTAGAAGCAATGAAGGCCTTTGAACATCTTAAAGAGGCAATGTGCCAAGCACCGGTCTTAGCTATGCCAAACTTCACAAAAATCTTTATTGTGGAATGTGATGCCTCAGGAAATGGAATTGGTGTTATTTTAATGCAAGAAGAAAGACCCATTGCTTTCAAAAGTCGTCCAATCAAAGGAAAATATTTACACAAATATATTTATGAGAAGGAAATGTTGACAATACTACATGCGCTTAAGAAATGGTGACCTTACCTAATGGGAAGACACTTCAAGGTAAAAACATATCATGATAGTCTTAAATACTTTTTATAACAAAGATTATCTTCAGAAGAGAAGCAAAAATAGGTCACAAAGATGTCGGGTTATGACTTTGAAATCATCTACAAAAAAGGGAATCAAAATGTTGTTACAGACACACTCTCAAGAAAGGATGAGGATGTGGAAGCATTGCTTTGTTCCATTTATATTATCCAACTAGATTGGATAAACGAAACAAGAGATGAATGGAAGAATGATGAAGAAGCGTGGGCACTCATTCAAAATTTGCAGAAAGATCCCAATACATATGATATGTTTAGTTGGAAAAATGATTCTTTATGGTACAAAGATCGCTTATACCTTTGTAAGAATTCCAACCTCAAACAAAAGATTCTTAGGGAATCGCACACATCTCCCTTAGTAGCATTCAGGATTTTTAAAAACTTACCACAGGTTTAAGAAGGAATCTTTTTGGGATGGCCTTAAATCTGATATTCAAAAGTTTGTGGCAGAATGTTTGGTTTTCCAACAAAATAAAGTTGAGACAATTAAGACCCTAGCTCTATTACAACCTTTATCCATTCCAAGTCAATGTTGGGAGGAGGTTTCAATGGATTTTATCACAGGTTTACCCAAGTCCAAAGGAAAGAGTGTCATCATGGTGGTAGTTGATAGACTTACCAAGTATGCACACTTTGGTGTGTTATCTCATCCATTTAAAGCTAGTACAATTGCTACTATATTTATGGAAAAAATTCAAAACCTACATGGAAACCCAAAGATTATTGTAAGTGATAGAGATCCTATTTTCATGGGAAATTTTTGGATAGAATTATTTTCTTATCTAGGTAATTAGTTAGCTCATAGCTCATCTTATCATCCTCAATCTGATGGGAAAATTGAGATGGTGAGCAAATGTTTGGAAGGATATCTTCGTTGTTTTGTATCTAATAAATAGACACAATGGGTCAAATGGTCACCTCTCGCTGAATGGTGGTATAAAACTTCCTTCCATTCTTCAGAAAAAATGACCCCATTTATGGTGCTTTATGGATATCATTCATCGTCCAGCACATCGTATTTAAGAGAAAATTATAAGGTTCAATCAATAGAAGATCACATTGAGAATCAACAAAAAGTTCTCCAACTTGGTGGGCTCCAGTATTGTAGCAATGGTGTTGCAACTCCTGGGACTCCCTTCTTTACTTTTATCAACCCGGTGGTTCGTAACAAACTTAGAAGCAACGGTGTTGTATGCACAAGTACTAGCTCTTACTGCAAGTTGTCACTTGATCAGCTGGCACAAGTTCGTTAGAAGCTCAAGCCAACTTCTATGAGTTCTTAGAAGAAGCTTTTTAATTGTGATGGAAGAAAGCTAACTCAAAAGAGGCTATTCTACTTGCAGAAAGAGGATGAAACCTGAAAGGAAATGCAAACCCTAGCAAACCTTAGTTTTACCCACTAACCCTACTTTTGCAAGAAAAAGGGATGAAACTACTAAAATGGATGCCATGGACTACTGTCAAGGTAAAATGTATGTACTTAAGCTACTTCTGAAGGAAAATGTGGAAGAACCATCTTTTTGTACTTTTGAGCAATTTTATGTAGAATTATTATGGTTGTGTTTTAACTATTTGACCGTGCAGAGGTTTGTTGGTGAAAGGAGATAGATTTGGTTGTTGAAGATGATAAGGAAGGTGTGGAGAGGACCTAAGGAGTCCCTATCACCCTTCTGTAGAATTCCATTGTGCTCACTAGCATGAACTTCTACAGGAAGTCTGCAGGGGATCTATAGGAAGTTCTACATGAAGTTCTACAGGAGTAGGCCGAAAGTGATTTTTGAAGGTTTGAAGGAGGAAAAATGGTGCGAAAAGGAAAATGAAGGTTGGATGAGGGTGTTAGAGGATCTAGGACTCTGTCAATGAAGATCAAACATGAAGGTGATGGTTGGATTGGTTCAAAGGATAAGAAAGCGATTTTGCACAAAAATGTAGAAATTAGGGTTGTTTGGGAAAGTGTGGCGAATGAGTGCAGAAAACCTTGAGAAATGGACTGGAGCAGGTTGGGGGACGAGAGGATGATAAGCTGGGATGGTATTTGAGTGAGTTGCACCCCTACTTCTACAAACCGATTCAAGGAGAATTAGAAAAACAGAGTTTTACCTACTTTAACCTAATTCTGCCCTAAAAAAACAGAAAAGTGCTTAACAGAATTTATGGACAGGAAATGATGCAATAAAGCTATGAAAACTGAACAAGGAAAAATCCAAGCATGTAAATACAACTGATATCAACTTCTCCAACTCGAATTCACACACTAGCAATTGCATTGGAAAGCAAAAACAGTGTTTTGGTGGTAGCAACAGCGCTTTGGTCTCAATTCATGGTCCCAAGGAGGGAAAGAAGCTCAAAGCCTACTTGGTAGCCTTTTTTTGAGTCTTTTCTATTATTGCAGCAAACTAACTAATCAACCTGAAGCAAGAACAACTATTCTAATCATCAAAAACAACCTAAGTAATAAAGCAAGATTTAATCTAAATAACAAAAATTATTTCATGAATGCAAGAAGAAAACACATATAAATACAAGAAGGAGGTACTGGGCACTTGGTTTGGGCCCAACCCCAAGAGCTACAGCCCCCTTAGAAAGATCAATTCTAGTTCAAGGTTGAATTCATCTTCATTGATCAAAAAATATTGGTCATATCACAAAACTGTTTACAGAAAGAGCTCGAAAATGAGTTGAATGCAGAGTTGCACTAAAGTGAAAAAATAGACATTTCGATAGCTAACCTACTGAGGCCTAAGGCCTTCTTATTTATATAACTTGAGGACTCCCAACATTCCTAAACTTTAGGAACTTGGCTGCCAAAACTTGCAAATAAAAACAACTTCATTAGACCTGCTCAGTTGCCCTTGTGATCATCAATGTGGTGGCCTTTGAACTCCGAGCTGCTGGTGGAGAACTCGAGGAATGGGTCATTAATGCAGGAGACACCCTTCCTATAAGTCCTAAGCTTGGTTTATTTGAGTTTTGGCTATCAATCTGCTCATGAATGCCTGGTCTTGGTCCAAAAATGTCCAAAAATCTGCAATAAACACTCATTAGACTTCGTGGCAAAATGACTATCCCCATTCACTCAATTAACATAAATATATTAAAAAACATGCACAAAAATATGGAGAATGGTGGATTAAATGGAAACAATATGCAAAATGAGCCCATATAGTTACCCATTTCTGGGGCTCATCACAACTCTTAAAGGATAACCTCCCTTTGGTGCAGGATAGAATGAAACAACAGGTAGATCAACATCGCAATGAAAGAAGTTTTGATGTAGGTGACTCGGTATTTCTATAGCTACATCCATACAAAAAAATTTCCCTCAAGCAAGCTAGGAAGGATAATAAATTATCACCAAAGTATTGTGGTCCATACAAGGTGTTGCAAAAGATTGGTACTATGGGATACAAATTGGAACTTTCGGAATCTTCCCGAGTGCACCCAGTTTTCCATGTTTCATGATTAAAAAAGGTTATAGGTGACAAGCTCCCAGTTCAAACAATATCACCAGAGCTTGATGAGTAAGGGAAAATCATAATGGAACCTGAAGCAATCACAGAAACAAGAACTCGATAGTTGTGAAATAGATCAATTTCAAAGTATCTCATCAAGTGGAAGAACTTACCTGCTGAAGGTTCTACATGGGAGGATGAGAATTTTATACAGAAGCATCCAGAACTACTCAAGTGTTAAGGACAACACTTTTTTGAAGGAGAGGGGCATGTTAGTTCCCTATAATACAAGTGTATTCCCTTATTATTATTGTCATTATACCCCTTATTGTTATTTTTGTGCCCTTACATTATTATTGTTATGTCGGCTCTGATTATATTATGACCCCTTAGACTCCTATATATAGAGAGGAGGTCTTTTCATTTGTATCATCCAATAATTTTTCATTTGTGTAATGTAAAGGAGGTTTCCCCCTCAAAGAACCTATTTGAAGCTGTTGATCTATCTCTTTCTTCTATTGTGTGAGTTGATTGCATAACAGCTAGGGAAAACAACAAATTTAGGTTATTTCACCTTTCCAATCAAGTTATTGTTTAGCCCTGAAGATAGTGTTCTGGCTCGCCAGGCCACCCACCAAGGTTCAAATCCTCTAGAGGAACGAATAAGTGGTTAGGATTGGCATAAGTCTTAAGACATTTTGATGGAGGAGAACACCTATCATGGAGCTTTAGTGCTTCTGATCAATGGTTCACCTTCCTAAGGTAGTTTGACCTGTGAAAAAAGAGTACTTGTGGTGTTTTCCATATGCATGCTAATATAGTCATCACTTTAATGTAGCTGATGTTGTCCCCACTTGGCTTTAAGTACTACCGAGACATGATAGTGGTTGCGTTCTCACTTGTGGATGCACAACAATGCATACAATAGCAATTGGCAACTTGAGTGGAATAGATAAATGCCACTAGCAGCTGCTTAGCGAAATATCTGAATTGAAGGGTTTTAATGCTAAATCTGGGCATGTTAGTCTCATCGTCATAAGAGGAAGCTAGTTTAAAAACAAACAAACAAAAACTCTCACTTGCTCAATGTCCGTAGGGAAAAGGAAGTCCCAACGTCTAACTAATTATGGAAAGGTTCTCTATACCTGGGTGCATTATCCAGTAAATCCTGAAACATATGGGGTATCCACAGTGGGGTTCATTTTGCATTAGGGACCCTATAAGGAAAGATGAAACCCCTTGCCAATAATTTGGAAAATTCCAGAGGATATTAGAATATTGAATTTTTCATGAGTTTATGCCCTGCAAAATCATCGCATACCCAAACCATGGAAATAATGCAGAATTCTAGTTAGTGAACTAAATTCATAGAACCAAGTTTGATTTAAAATAGAGGAGAGAGGCCTCTTGGCGAATCAATATCCAAATAAAAACATAAGGTTGAGTAATGAGAAAATTAAAGTTCAAAATGATCATGAATAGGGTAGAATTCTCACCAAAGTGTAAGTGGAGGAATTGTTATTAATGTCAAGAGTTGTACTTGAGAACCTTCATAACCAACCTCACATCTTGAAAATTCATTCATATATTTTATATGAACAGGGTACTAAGGATGATAACACTTGTACAATAGGGACATCTTTGACAGGTAAGAATGAAGCCAAATAATTTATCTAGCTCTTGTCTATCATATTTCAAAATATTTTGGGCATCTACAATAGAAATAAATTCAAAAATACAACAGAGTTGTGTTTTTCTACCGAACATATACCAGCATCAAGTCCATTCCAATATACAAGGAAAAAATTGCCTTAAGGGCTACGCACACCTAAGCATGAACTATATTTTCAACCTAGAAGAAAAAATTTATATTCAGCTAAGACATTTTGAGAGATTGTTAAGGAATCAAATCTAGGCTCTTCTTCAAATAAGTATTAGCCTTAAAGGCTATGTCATACTTATAAAATATATAATTGATATGGGGTTACATCAGGTGCTTGTCAAGGTGAAACCTCCCAACTATTTTCTTTCTCCTAAGTCCAACATTCTTCCACTGGGTGAAATATTCATGACTTAGCCTACATTGCTTGGTGAGAACATAGGCATGATGGATGGACTTGGGCCATACTGTATTTGAAAATGAGAGTCTAAAGGTGGGGCTCATGTCTCTATTATCAAACCCTCTCTCATTTCGCAAGCCAAACCCTTCATATTCCTTATTCGGGTTTGTAGGGTAAAATCTATGTTTATGTTTATGGTACGTTTAATGTCTCTATGATTCATTACTTTGTGATTGTGCTAACAAAATTTGTGGTTTGAAGGAGCTTATTTCCGGTATAGAGCTTGCATTCTTTTTTAATCCATTTTGTTGATGGGTCACACTAATATGTACCATTTTTAGTAACCTAATCAATTTGTCACCCATGAATTTAATCTTAGTATATCATAGAAGTTGTGTGTTGGTTTAAGCCAATGTCAAGTGGACCATGTGTCAAACAATTGCACTATAATTTTAATAGTCTAGTGAACCAACAACTAGATGGAAAGGTATGAGTTGAGTTATGATGTGGTATTTGTAGGTGAGTTGATTTGAGTGTCACTTTCACTATGTTTCTCTCACCTCTCCTCCAATGCCATCTCTCACCTTCTCCATTCATATTCCTCGAATCCCATGTAGATAAAAGCCTTAAGGGAAGAAATCTCGCAAGTCTCTATGTTTTGAAATTACGAATCAAGGGAGAGATTATAATGGTGAGGATATTGGTTTCCAAAAATAAAAATAAAAACTTGAAGTATGAATTACTCATAAGTATTGGTCACATCTAAACATAGCTATGTCATCCACTTACAGCACACCAGCTTACAAGTAAGTGTGCAGTCTGGAGGGGTAAAAATTGATGGGTGAGTTGGTGACACAAACACTTCCTCAACACATTAATGCATTTATTCTTTCCAGCTGAGGGTTCCATGCGAGATCTGTTAGTTGGTGGCAGAGTGCCTTTAGCCACTAAAATTTCTTCCATTTTAGGGGTTGTGTGTATAATTTTTCCTTACCTACTTTAATTTTAATCATTATCTCGTTGTCATGTCTTGAATATCCCAATGTATCATGAGGGTATATACATATATACCAATGTCCTAAAACTTGCATTGTTGCATCTATTGGAAACTAGATCACCACTTGGGGGGGTGAATCAATAGTGAAGGCACTTATAAAATTTTCTCCAAATTAATTATTCTTAAAACCATGCATAAACTGAAACACATAAGAAAGAATTAGAGTATCAAACACAAGTAAAACCATGCAAGCATTCAACATAAGAGGCGCAACTACTTCTAGGGGAAAACCCTCCACCTGGGTCAAAAGCCACCCTTGTTGCTGCTATGCTACTCAATATATTTTATTAATATCTTGAAAAAATTTACAAGTATTAGCTTACACCTAGAATCTGGAAAACTTGGCTTGCATTACAATATGTTTGCACCTATCAGTTAGGAAATTTGTTTCTCTCACGAATCTACAAAAACTTATCCATTGGAAGCACCCATGACCAACGATCCTTGCCCAACACCCATTAGACTGTCCAACACCGATTGGATGGATAAATATGTTCCTTCTACTAAATATGTCGAATCATTGTCTGCTCTAAAGCATCCAAACCTTCACTTCCTCCATGCAAACCATATTTCATATATTTTCATAGTGGGCTCCCAATATGCTCAACACGAGTATCACAACAGCAATCTCTCCAAAGCACAAAAGAAAAACATCACAGACTACATCAAAATCTCACCAAACACTGCATAAAATAATATGTAAAATACACCAGCAAAACTCGTGCAAAACCCTCTCTGCAATAACAAATCTGCTCACAACCAACCACTGCATAAAACCAACAAACAAAAATTGCTATCAATATCAACTAGAACTACAACCAAATATATTTCCTTACTGATAAGTGTCATCATACTGTAATGCAAGCCAATTATTCCATCTTATGGGTGTAATATAATCCATGTATAATTTGTTTAACATATTAATAAAATATATTGAGCAACGCAACAGCAGCAAGGATGGTTTTTGACCCGGGAGGATGGTTTTCCACCATAAATAGTTGTGTTTTTTTGTGTTGAATGCTTGCATGGTTTTACTTGTGTTTGATGCTTTAATCCTTGCTTATGAGTTTCATTATATGCGTGGTTTAAAGAATAATTAATTTGGAGAAAATTTTATAAGTGCCTTCACTACTAATTCACCCCCACCCCCTCTCAGTAGTGATTTAGTTTCCAACAATTGGTATCAGAGTGGGACTCTCAGTTGCAGCTTGATCGCTAGAGAATGGACCTGGAAGTTTTGGAAAAATTTTGCAAATTCTTTCAAATGGATCATCAAGGGGTTCCATTACTTGGAGGATGAAATTGAATTCATATTTTCTATCGCTTGATGAAAATATTTTGCTATCAATGGAATATGGAATTAAAGATGAATTTAGTGATTTAGGTAAAAAAATTATCTTGCATGGGATTTCAAGATATGATAATCTTTATGTGAATCGTTGTGAAACTACAAAAGATATATTGGACAGGTTGGAAAGCTTGTATCTTAGAGGAAAATTTCAGTTTTCAGAGACGGAGAAAAATTCAAAGGATACAACACATATTGTAGTTGTAAATCAAGCCTCCTCAAGAGATGAATATGAAATCCCTAGTGATACCAATGATAGATAAAGCATCAATTAAGAGGAACAACAAGAAGAGATCAATAGCAAAGATGATGAGAAATCAAAGATAATGGTCGTAGAAGCATTTTATTAAAAACTCGCAGCTGAAAATAAAGATCAACAAATGTTTCTACAATTTTTTGATCAAAAACAGTGTGCCTTCAAGGAAGAAATTTTAGATTTAAAAACTCAGCTGGAAGAAGGAAAAAAAATTGAAAATGGAATGAGGAAGCAATATAAGGAGTTGGATGATGAGAGCCAAAAATTGAACGATGAAGCAATTTCTGTAGGGAAAGAATTAGAAAGGTTCAAAACTAATGCTAAAGCATCTACAATCAAATCAAAAATTGTTGTAGCAGCTAGTAACAGTGAGAAAAATAAGAATCAATGACCATGCAAGAAGCGGAAGAACAAGCGGAGAAGGCCAAAGAAGAAGAATAGAATTGGGAGGTGTTATAATTATGGAATATGTTGTCCTCTGAGATAATTCTAGGTTAATTAATTATGCCAGAGCATATAAAATGTTTTGTTGTTTTAAAGTTTTTGGATGAACAATGTTATTAGTAGATAAAGGCATGTTCTTAAACCTTATTAATACTAAATATTAAGAGAGGGTTGATCCTTTACCTCTGAACAGTAATTAGATTTAAAAGTGCGTGAAAAGGAAGAAATATAAGAGAGTATGATTTCCTAAATATTCAAAATTAATTTTTAGTTAATCATAAGAAAGCATGCAGGTAAACAATGTTTACAACCCAACAAAATATATTTAACCTTATGAAGATGGTTGACAATTTATAAATGTAGAGGAGCTTATAAAGACAAAAAATCCAATAAATTAATCTCTAAAATAGATTATAACTTCATAGGGGTTTTATGATAGACTGATATTCAATTTTCTCTTACCCAATGTTCTTCATAAAAACTTAAGTACATGTAGAATAACAAAATGAAGTGAAAACATAAGACAAACTCACATAGTGACAAGATGTTTGAAGCAAATCCAGAATCATTTCATTAATGTGAAGCAATTTTAGTTTGATACAATTCTATTGTAGAAAGCTCATCCAAGGGTTCAACCCTTAATACATCGAATTGCTACTTATTTATACAAAATGTTTGTATTCTAGAAACATTTGAATTGATTTACAAAAATAGTACAAAAATGTAGGAAGGCTTAAACTGTTGAGGTTTATTGCACTATCTTCGAGGAATTTGTTGATGACTTGGCCCTAAAATGTGTTGTCTTGTTTTTTGTCTATTGGAGTTAAAAGTTTACTCGATAGTATCACACAACTAATCCCATATTTCATCATTTAGTATTGAAAGATATATTAGCTTTCTATATACTTCATCTACTTCGCCATATTTCTCGAAAGTGGATTTGTTGATGAAAATGTGCTTTATTTCATGTTTGATAGTTAAATCGAACTCCAAGGCTTCTATGAAAGCTTTACCTATGATATGTCCTTTATTACCTGCAAAATTTGATGTATCTATTGCAATAGTGTAAAGCTTCTCACAGTAATCTTCCAAGCTGATTAATTTTTCATTGGGTGCTACTAGCCTTGAAATCCTCTTTGATTCAGCAAATTAAATTTAGTATGAAATCTCTGGACAACATTTTCCAGAGCTTCGCACTTAGTCTCCAACTGGGTCATTAAATTCCTTTTATGCAATACCTTCTTGATTTCTAGGATGGTCTTTGTTCTATATGCAATTTGAATATGCTCTAACTCTAACCTCGTCTTTGAATTCAACACTCTGATCATGGATGTTGCCACAGATGGTTTTTTTACCAATGTTGTTCTGACTTGTTCAATGGTTATTCTATATCTATCTATTAACTCTTCTTGTTTACTCTAAATAGATGGCCAAACCTCAGTTATGGAATGATTTATATCCACCCAAATTCTTTCCTTGGCTTGGGCCAAGGTGTGAGCCATCAATGACTGATTTTCTAATTAGATAATATTCTTGGCAAGTTGGTGAGATTTATGCATCTCTTCCACAAAGAGGTATCATTTTTTTTATCTTATGTGCTTCTATATGCTTTAGCTTTTGCTGGAGCTTATCATTTTCTTGTCTCTGAAGAGAGACACATCATGCACAACTTTGTTCAAATCATCTGGTGTTGATGTCGAATCCCCTGTTGTGTTTGCAAATGTAATTGGTATGGCTATTACATGAGCTATAGTTAATTGTGCAGCTTTTTCTTCTTCCTTAAGTAGCTTCTCTATCTATTTCTCCATCTCCTTTATCTATATATTTTTCTCAATGATCAATTTGAGCATGTCTTCTTTATGTTGCTCACTTTACTCTATCTTTTTTGTCACTGGATCTTATGTAGAAGGTAACTTCAATTGTTTCTTGAGTGCTTCTATGTCTGCATTCTTTTTCTTTATGATCTCCTCCACTTCTTTGACATCACTGGAATCATAACCTAGCTTGATCACCAAATATTCTAATGTTTTGATTTTGGTGTCCTTTGCTACTGAAGAAACTTTGTCCAATTGTAACTATGTCTGGACATCTGTGAGAGATGTCCTTAACTTTGAAAGTTTTATAGCAGTATTTGTCATGGTGGAGGAAATCATTTCTCCAGACTATCTAATCATATCCATTTGATCAATGGGATGTATTAAATTTGCATCAAGTGAGAAGATAGTCTTCTTATAATCTTCAAAAGCTTTTGGAGATGGTACTTGAGCCTATAAGAATTCCATTTGCATCCTTCCTTTGTCACTATCAAATTTTGTTAACAACCTGTGCTGGGAGGTAGAAGTCTTCTTCCAAAACTGAGCATAGGTGTTGGCTTTGAGTGTTTCACTTTCCTGCTTAACTTGCAAAAACTTACTGAATATATTGGGATCATCAAGTTCACCCAATTTTGTTGACTGTGAATTCTTTGTAGGATTCTTTGAGGCCGAGGAAGATGGGGTATCAGGGAAAATTTCCTATGACCCTATGGAAAACTGTAAACCACTCAAAACAATAGTTTTTTTTTCTTCCTCATTCTTAATGGTGACATATTTAAGATGTGTCCTCTGCTTTTTCAATTGAATGATGAATACTTGGGCACTTATTTTTGTACGTGTTGGAGATGAAGATTCTTGTCTTTACCTTTTTCCCTGTTTATCTTGAGGTATTGGACTGTGAAGGGTTCCGGTAGATAGAATATCCTCTTCTGCTTCTTGTAATGTATACTTCTCCCACTGGTCTTGATTCATAAACTTTTCGATCTCTGGTCTACGGGTATGATTACAAGGTGTGGTTTTGAATTCCACCCTTAAATTAGAAATTATACTGAATGGATCATATGACCAGGTGAAACTCGGTTGAAAGTTGATTTGATTGAGGTTTGAGTCTGCCTCATATTTTGTTGTTCTAGTATTGCATATGAATGGTCCTACTTTAGTCTTGATCTTGAATTGTGATTTTATTTTACCTGAAACAAAATGGATTTCATCCATGTTGATCATTTGCCTTATGTGTTCCAGAGAGAAAATCTTCATCGGAACATACTTAGGCAACTTGTAGGGAGCCAAATCACATCCATATACTCTTATATTTTTATAGTTCTGGTATAAATATCTGTCTCGAGTTTTTCTCTGCTCACTCAGGTGAAAAATCCTTTTAATCTCTGAACTAATCCTTGGTTCACCCTGATTGCTAAGAAGCCATGGAACTCTATGAACAAAATTGCCTATCAAGTCTACAAATATGAACTCTGTTGAGTTTTTCCTGACGAATGAAGTCCACTGTATCACTTATTAGTTGATGTCGTGATCATCTCACTTATGTAGAGTTATGGGAAATTTATCTCCCTGCTGAAAAAGAAACATATAGACTAATACATATGGATAATTAAACATGCCTTCTGTAGTAATCTTCATCATCTGATCATGCATATTATCAGCCAGAAATTGACTAAAATTGAACATGAATGTTGGCTTGTGCTCACTGGAGAAAATAGATAGAAAACATAGAATAGGATCATCTACCCACTGGTATGATGAATACCCTAAAAGGCAAGAAACTAAAGCAATGATTTTTCTGGCTTTCTCTGGGAACATAGAAGTTGGATAAGGGGGATTTTTCTTGGGAAGTTGAGAGTCTTCTAGAAGAAAAATCTCGAAAATCTAGGCTCTTTGAGGAAAGGTTAACTTATGATATAAGTCCATAAGAACATCTACATACAAATGGCTGAGGGAGTCATTTTGAGGAATAAGCAACATCTTGTTTATGGTTTCAGGTGCAATTGAGATCAGGATGTCTCCATTATGGGCCACAATGTTTCTTTACAGTGGATTATATCTAGCTTGACACCACGTGACCAGATGAGACAAATAATGTGTCTCTAGGGAAATGAACATAGGTAACAAAGATTCCCAAAGACTAATGTCACCTTGTTGCTCTAGGTTATTTTTATTTAACCAGTGATGCAATTCGAACAAGTCAAATTCACACTCAATAACGGCAATCTTAAAATATTGGTCTACTAATGGCATATGATCTAGGTCTAGGGTAGTAGAGGTTTAGGATTATCTTCACTCCTTGATTTACTGCTAGAAGATTGGTCCTTTCCCTTCCATGCCATGTCTAAGGATTTTGAGAAGGAAAATGACAGGGCTTTGACTTAGATAGATATCTGGATGGGCAATGAAACTCTATGAAAGGTAGTGGGTTTTGAATTAGCTAAAATTAACAGGTGTTGGCAATAAGGGTTGTGAAGGCTGAAAAAAAATACCTGCAATTTAAAAACAGTAACAGAGTAGCTAGGAGAGTCACGTGAAATGAGTCAAGGTGATTTTATATACTTTGGTCACTTAATGTTGTGATTAAAGCCATTAAAAAATAGGATTAAGGAGAATTAATGGGCAACAGGAACATGGCAACGGATAAATGTATAATGGGTAAATGGTAACAGGAATAGAACGTGAGAAAATGATAGATTGAAAATTGGCATGATGCTATTAGCAGAAGGAAATGTTCGAGAGGTGACATGGTAACCGTTGGTGGGAGCGGACGAGCGATAGGCATATTTCGGAGGCGGGGAGTGATGGTAAGTGGTTTTGGATGAGGGGGGTGTGAAGTCATGAGGGAGCACCATGTTTCATGGGGCCTGGGAAAATAAATACTACTTTTTGGACAACCCCCCCCCCCCCCCCGCGGCGTTAAACGTGAAATGGGATGAGGGGGTGAAAATTGGTTTCCCCGCCATTTATCCAGGTGGGGAAAATCATGGTCGTTGAAAAGTGCCCTTTCGATATTACAAGCCAACAAAACATCAAATCGTCTCCCGAAATTATAATAAAACTTAAGTTTAGTTCTTATTACACCTTGCTAATCATGTTTAAATGACATGGTTAGTTCATAATTTAACCGAAATAAATCTATTCAAAACATAATTTAAATCCCTAAGAGCGCATTTGATCTAGCATGCCCTCCCTTATTTCATAAAGTAATTCTTAACCTTATTCTAGTGCATAATGAAATTGACCAAGATTAAATGCTTTAGTCACTTTTTCTCTAATCTATCCTATCTTCTAATTTGAACCAAGATTAAACAATTTGGTTGAATTATTTCCTAATCTAAAACCATAAATTTAAACATGTTTGATCATGATTAAACTATATGATTCAAATAGGAACTATTTCAAGTGGCATTTGAGCTTGCTCACTTGTACACTTGTTTTTATTTTCATGGGGCTAATGGCGTCTCTGTTGAAAACAATCACACACTGCTTAAAAAATAAAAACAATCTGGTGATGTACAAATGATGAATGAATGGAGGAATCGCAATATTGGATATAATGCTTCAAATATTTCCCATTGAGAGGCAATGAGGAATATTGTCCTTCCAAGTTATGCAAGATAAAAGTATTTTTCCTTTGACCTTTGCAATGCCAAAAGGTCCAAACCAGAGATTATCAAACTTTCCATGTGTTCCTTTATCTTTCCTTATTGCATCCCATCTTAATACTAAATCTCCTCCTTTAAAATATATTTCTCATTTTGTTCTAATATTTCTAAAGCTTATAATGAACTTCATCTTGTTTTCATTAAGTTCTATAATCTGATTTATTCTCCTAGAAAAATCATCAGGTTCTTCATTTGTGTCTTGTAAAAATATCATGATAGGAAAAGCTAGATGTGTAGTAAATATTGCTTCTTTACCATAAACAAGTTGAAATGGAGATTTACATGTTGACCTGTTTGGAGATATCCTGTTTTCCCCAACTACATATATGAGATGGTTTTCCCAACTCCTCTTGCGGTCCTCTAGTGTTTTCTTAATGAATGACTTTAAACTAGGCTCTTGTTTGAAGACTATGCTAGTCCATTTCCCTGTGGATAGTAGGGGGAGAATGATGTAAGAAAATTTTTTATTTCTGACAAAATTCAATCATTTTAACATTGTTGAATGTTGTTGCATTATCTGTAGTTATCTGTTGGGGGCATCCAAACCTAGATAGTATATTTTCTTCAATAAATTTAATAACTACAGTGTCAGTTTCATTTCGAACAAGAATTTACTCTACCCATTTAGTAAAGTAATATTTGGCAGTTAATATCCATCTATTCTAGTTGTTTGATGTTGGATGTATTTCCCCAGTGAAATCCAATCCCCATTGTAGGCAAGGTGCTTAAACTAGTACTAGAACTAGAGGAAGTGCTGCTAATCTTTGCTTTCCAACAAGCATTTGACATTAGGTACATCTTATAACCTTTTCTCCTACTTGTGCCAACAATGTGGGCCAATAAAATCCCACTCTCAAAATCTTATATGATGTATCTCTCCAAGCATAGTTTCCTCCACAAATACCTGCATGAAATTGGTCAATAATTACTTCTGTCTAAGCAAAGCAAAAGGATGTTGAGTGGGTCTTTCCAATACATATTTTTGATAATACATTATTTTATGGCCTTCAAATTTAGTGTCTGTTGATGGTGTTGGACCTACCAACATGTCAAGGGAATTTCCTTGATAAGAATTCCCAATTAGCTAGACCTCAGACCATTTGGTGTAGGAGTCCCAATAGTGGGTCGTAAGGTAATTCCTTAACCGCGATGTCACACAGAGGCAAGTAAGATAACTCTATCAGTAGCAAGGGTCTGACTGATGCAGTGAGTCAAGGAAGGTGTATGAGAGGTTCTAACACTTCGAATGGATATGAGGGTGAAGATGAGTTCCAGGTTGAAAGGGATCAGTCCCAACTCGGCTAGGAACACACAACACAAAAGGACATGCATAGCTTCCGGCAGAGCAATCCACTAAGATGTGCAGTCACATCATACAAGGTAAGATAACATGTACAACACTCACATATTAGTTTAAGATGAGTGTGATAGTTGTTACAGAAAGGTTCATGTGAAAGGTATGTTTGATGTCCGGCAAAGCAGTCGACACGGACGGTGATAGCATTAACAACATATACAACACATTAACAACAAGATTCATATAATTGCATATAAATCAGTTCATACACAAGTATGTAAGTTAAACAAAATATATCATTAAGGAAACCGGAGCAGTCCAACTACATTAAAAACATATGCATGAAAATGTGCTAGCTCTTATTATATAAAGAAGTGTAAGTCACAATCATAAAATACATCCATGTAAACCTGTTAGCCCCAATAGAGGAACGTTACAGTCACATCTGCCTGCTCTTCCAAAGAGATGAACTAGCTCCGTGCAGTGGAGAAGCCAAGGCATGTTACAATATTGTCCAAGATTTATCCAAGATAGTCTTATCAGAAGCTTGGTTGACAAAAAGCCCTTACAATGAGTTATGAGGGACTATTTATAGCAAAGGGTGGGGTGACCCTTGGAATTCCCCTTTGTAAGAGTTCAACTACCCTCATGACTCTTCACCTACTCTCTGACTATTACATCTAACCATTGACACTTGACTTACACTTGACATGACTCAACATTACAATGCACATGTACTCATGTGAGACAACATGGCTTGAGCAAGCCTTGCAAGACATCACTAACACTCGGTCCATTGTGATGAGACCATCTCTTTGACATGCTTTTGATGGTGAAGGTGGTGAGTTGATGCCAAACTTGGTCATCGATGATGGTGTGCATGCACCTCATGGTGACATCATGTTGAAGCAAACTCTTGCCTCCATTGCAACCGAAGCATTAGTTTGGCCCCTTCATCCAATCGTCTGCTAACATGTGCATGGTCTTCTTGGGCATGGTTGAACCAGAAACACACTAATGCATAGTGTCTATGTTGATCTTCAAGTGTGTGTTGGTAGTCATGCACATCAACTTTTTGAAGTACATGTTCAGCCCTAGTTGGACTTGCTTTTTGTCTTCACCTTGGTGAGTGTGTTGAATGGGATGGATTGCATGTGTGCGCTCAACGACATGCATGCTGCTGAGTCCCTTTCATGTGATGAAAAACACTGCTCACCATGTTTGCTTCGTGTCAGCTGTTGGGATGGATCCTTAAATTGTACGGGCACAGTTACATCCATGAGTGCATGTTGCACCCAATGTTGTTCATGTTCCTGTTGCAACTCATCCATTTGTCTGTGCAGCTTCATGTTCTTCCTAAGTTGTTGCTTCAGCACATGCAACTCCTTCTTTGTTCCATCTTTTTCCTTCATGCGATCTTCATGTCACACCATCACTTCATAGTCGAAGTCTTTAATGTTGCTTTCATCATCAATGGACCTGCTTGAGCTTGCAACCTTGTTTCGCCTCTATGTTGTCAACAACCCTCCTCTTGTATTCTTTGCTGGTATGTTGTCTTCAGCTGTTGTTCATGATGTTGCTCGTTGTGATGTTGTTGTTGTCATATCTTGATGTCCTTGTCTACGAACAACTCGATGTCTTCGTTGGTAGGCAAGTCGATGGACACTTGATCGACTGCATCCCCAAGCATGATCTGAACGGTGTCTTCATCCCTGCTCTCCTGGAAACCATTGTACCTGTACTACTGAGAGGCGGATGAAGACCTTCGATACCTGGAGACGTTGAAACACTCATGGAAAGAAATCCGTCATTTGAAAACCAAAAAGAACATGAGAACTAACTTGTAACATACCTGGGTGAATGATCATGAAGGTTGTGCAATTTCAGCTGGGAGGTTAGGAGACCGACAACCAAGACTGCACACGGCATAGTCTGGGATGCTGGGAGACTGACTAAATGCTGGAACTACCCAATGCACAGTCCAGTCTGATTGCTAACTACTAGGATTGTGCAATGCACAGTTCTAGTTGGGAAGGATTGCTGGCCCAGTGACAAATTTGCACAATTTCTTGGGCCAAGCAGCCATTGTCCTCCATAAATGTGCAAAACAATCTTGGAGGCTAGTGTCAAATAGGAATGCACAAATCTGGAGAGAAAGGTGAGCCTTCCTTTCCCAGATTGCGTAATGCAGCCTTGGTGAAGGCAGAGACCGAGCCAAGGTTGGCTCGACTCACCGATGGGCAACTGAAAGCAGGTAAGTCAATGAATGCATGGCGACACTAAGTGATAGCAAAAGTGATTAACAGTGCATGCAAAACATGAATGAAAGATTCAGCAAATAGATTTACTTGCACGTGGGTAAGGCAGTTCACTGGTTGGGTGAACATCCATGCAAAACAGTTTCATGCATGCGACAGTAGTGAGATAGAAACCAAAACTAAAACAGATCTAGATCAAGCTAGTATACATGTAAATGATAGAAAGCATTCAAAGAAATCAAGAAAAGAGTACTCATACAAGGAAAACTCAAAAAGCAATAGAAATGCAACACAAAGCATGGGCAGCAGGCTTACACCAAAATAATTGAGCTAAATGTGTTGACTGCTCCTAGATGTGATGTGGGATGTCAGAGTTGCAAGGTTGATGTGAGGAATGAGCTCTTCAGCATCTGGTTGATGAGTTTGATAACATCGAGATTGTGACGTGCATGCCACAAATCTACGGGAAGCAACACTTGGCGGGAGGTTTCTGAATTGCTCCTTGCATGTAACCTCCAACTGCAAAAAATAGATCCTTGAGACAATGGATGCCTTTGCATGCTACCTTAGGAGAAGCAGCCTATGCATGCAAGTTCATTTTTCTCAATCCCGAAGGGAACTGGTCAACTTAGTTGCACATGCAAGAGGTTGTTCGACTGCTTGAAGGAAATGCGCATTTCTGGCTTGGAGCTGGGCTAACTGCCTAGGATATTTGCACAATTTCTAGGCAAAGTAGCTTACTGTTGCCCATATTTTCACAAATTTTGGGCTGAGTAGCCTTGCTGGGGAAATTTACGCAAATCCTGCTGGGAGTGTTGACTGGCAGGATTGTGCAATGTTGGAGCCTAGCAGGCTGCCAGATAGGATTGTGCAATTTCTGGAGGGAAGGTTGGTTTCCCTCCAAAAATGTGCAATTTTCAAGGGGAAGTTGCTCAGCCTGCAGCTGGACCAAGTCTGGGTGAGCATCTTGTGAAGGGAAAGGATCAAACTATGATTAACAGGCTACCTTTGTGCAAGAAAGACACTAAAGCTTGAGGACTTGACGAAGCAATGCAAGGTGTTGTGTAATGTTGGTAGGGAGGCTCCAAAGGCTAAGGAAAAATTTTGGAGGGTGGTTGTAGTCGCTACAACACTTGGTGACACACTAGTAGAACTCCAGCTCTCTGAATGGACCTTGTTCGTGAAAATAAATCCTAAACCTCTAGAATTATTGTTCAGCTCTCAGCTCATCTTGGCTTCACACCAGCTTGATTGTAAGATGTAGCATTTTCCAAACTCTTGGTTGATTGACACACATTCCAAGCTAAGGAAACACAGTTTTTTCGATTAGGGTTGAGGGGTATATAGGTGCACAAGCAGTATAGTCGTTAGATTCTAACTTTCATCTCTAGTGTTGCTCCACTACCAGCAGGCTTGGAAAATACCCCGGTGGAGTCACATAGGAACACAAGCATGGCTCCACTGCTAGCAAGCCTAGTCAGTACCCCGAAAGAGTTACTTGCATCACCTCCCTATGCAGGAAGCATTTCTCTTCTTTCGCCTTATTCATTTTTCATTTGAATTTTTTACTTTTCATTTTTTTTTCCACTGTGCATAACACTTATTCATTTCATAGGTGGAAGAGGGATCCCGACTTATTGAGAACAAAAGAGGTTGTTCCAGAAGAGAAGTAGTTTATTATATCTCTGACGTGAGTGTTAAGGTTTTCCCCCTCACTTTACTCTACTTGACTGAGCTAACAAGGGTTAACCCAAAAACAACTGACTAGAGAAGGGGACACTAGTTAGCACACAAGTGTTGTGTTTACTCGAAGGTTCACTTCGAACAGTACATATTTTCCTTCAACATATCATGGACTAAAAGTAACAAGCTCATCATACAGAGGCAAGATGACATATAACCAAGTAGTGATAATTGTACAATCCCTCTTGTACTTTACCCAGCTCGCTTCAAGAGTCATACATGGTTTCATGAAAAACCAACCTGTGAATGAAACAAGCAAACGAACAAACAATGAACAAAGCAAAGCAAAAGCAGAAGCAAAAATGAAAGCGAAGCAAGTAAACAAACAAAAAAGCAAACAAATAAGAAAACAAAGCATGTAAGAAAATAAGCATGCAATCAAACACTACTCCTACTCCTACACTAACGGTACATGGGCCTGATCACGGGAAGTGATACTTCCAATGAAGCCACTGGCGCATTAGTAGACCCATGTTGGTGAAGGCTTGGTCCGTGATCAACCTAGTTGTGTGAACCAATAAGCAAGAAAGATATAACAATGAAGACAACCACACTTTGTGATTCAAATTGCCCACGGGACATGAGTGCATGTGCATGTCAGGCAGCCCGCAGACTTATCATGGTGTTGTGTGATAGTACATGCAACTTTGAAGCATAAGCACACTCTTGACTATGACATGCAAGCAAACAAAAGAAATAAAGATAACTTGCGTTGCGCACAAGTGCTTGCAATGTAAGACTCCTCCAATGCATGAACAATGGGATCATGTAGTTCAAGTGGAGGAAGTAAAATATGAGTGTTAGATTGATCTTGAGTGCATACAGATGAGTGATGAGGAGCCTTGAGTGTTTGAACAATTTCCTGATCGGAAGCAAAACCAACCTCAGTATAGGGAGGACTTGAAATAACCATCAGCTCGGGCTTAAGTGCCTCGACGGTTTGTGGGGTTTCAACTTCATTGACAGATGGATATTCGTAGACTAGAAGCTTAGATGGATTAACAAAAAGTGAATCAACATCATGATCAGATAATGAGGTGAAGGGATCACGACAACTGAGATCAGAAAATTCAGGATGTTGGTCAGCATCCTCATGGTTTGATGAATCACACAGAGGGGTAGATGAGGAGGAAGGATGCTCACCCTCTGTGTTTCCGAAAAAAGTAGATGAAAGATCAAGTGGATTTCTAATGAATGATTAGTCCTCTTCATTGTTGGATGATGGGCTAACATATGGTGTGTCTTGCGAAAGATCAATAATGGGTGCATCTGTGAATGAAGATACACATGTGAAATCATGGATGGCAGGTTCACCAATGATGTTAGGAAAGAAAGGAGGGGGCTCAGACAGAAGGGAGTCATCCTTCACCAAGTTTTGATGCTCAAGCTCCCACTCATACTCTTGATGAATGATAGTGCATGTTGGTCATGCAACACCAACTCTGTCAGTGGGTTGTTCCTTGCTCAGAACAAGTGAAGAGTCTGAAATGGACAAACACAAGACAGCATCATCCAGAGGAACACCCGGGTGTGAAGATGAAGGTCATAGAAAAGAATGCATATGAGGACTCGAAGGACTCACAACCAAATCTGCGTGAAAATTGAGTGAAGTGATGTTGGGAGGGTGTGAAGGATGAACAGGTGTGTGACCATGATCCTCAACATCACTAGGCAGTGGTAGAGTTGTTGAATAAGAGGAAGGTGGACAGTTAGTCGAGACAGTGCCCGCTTCCAGATGAGATTGTGAAACTCCATGAACGAAGAATGTTGAGCGAGGCTTTATCTCAAACTTTCTCTTGGGACAGGTAGGTTTCTTAAGGCATTACTCAAACCAGTCCCAAAGATAAGAAAAATTCATCTAGCCCCTCGGAGCTTGAAACTACAAGTCACGGAAGCACTGCCAAAAATCAATAACAGATTCATGCAGAGCCCTCCGTTGTTGTAATAGTTTCCAATCAAGATGGTCTAGATCAAAATGATAGAATGTGTCTTCAATAAGATCACAGAAATGCTCAAATGAGTGCATTGTGTCATCCCATAGGCTGAGCACCCAATGAAATGGATATTTGCGAAGTGTGTATGCAAGCAGTAAACCACCTGTTCGTCAGAAAACTAATCTTCCTCATGAATCATGGAAAGAAAGTTATGTAAGTGCTCAATCCAGGCCACTTCGCCCTCACCATCATACGGGTAAGTGGACAGGAGGTTGAAAAGCTTCCGTGAGATGGAGACATCTTCACGATTCAAGAAAGACCTCGAGGGAAGAAGAGTGCAAGACTCCATGAAAGATATGCAATGGTTCAAAACTGGATGAGAGGACACATCTTGTCATCAGGCTCTCCTAGCGCCAGAAATGTTTAC
The DNA here is from genome assembly GCA_000404065.3 of Pinus taeda. NCBI lineage: Eukaryota > Viridiplantae > Streptophyta > Pinopsida > Pinales > Pinaceae > Pinus > Pinus taeda. Next base: position 148,004 of record APFE030192143.1, read on the forward strand.
GGTGTTGGACCTGCCAACATGTCAAGGGGATCTCCCCGGTAAGAAGTCCTAATTAGACCTCATATCATTTGGTGTAGGAGTCCCAAGAGTGGGTCGTAAGGTAATTCCTTAACTGCGATGTCGCACAGAGGCAAGTAAGATAACTCTGTCAGTAGAAAGGGTGTGACTGATGCAGTGAGTCAAGGAAGGTGTATGAGAGGTTCTAACACTTCGAAGGGAAATGAGGGTGATGGTGAGTTCTAGGTTGAAAGGGATCAGTCCCAACTTGGCTAGGAACACACAACACAAAAGGACATGCACAGCTTCTGACGGAGCCGTCCACTAGGATGCAGCAGTCACATCATACAAGGTAAGATAACACGCACAGCACTCACAGATCAGTCCAAGATGAGTGTGACAATTGTTACAGCAAGGTTCATGTGAAAGGTTTGTCTGATGTCTGGCAGAGCAGTCGACATAGACGGTGAAAACACTAACAACATATACAGCACATTAACATCAAGATTCATATAATTGCATACAAATCACTTCATACACAAGTACGTAAGTTAAACAACATATATCATTAAGGCAAACGGAGTAGTCCAACTACAATAATAACATATGCATAAAAATGTGTTGGTTCTTACTATATAAATAAGTGTAAGTCACAATCATAAAATACATCCATGTAAACCTTCTAACCCCAACAATGGAATGTTACAGCCACATCTGATTGCTCCTCCAAAGAGATGAACTAGCTCCATGTAGTGGATAAGCCAAGGCACGTTACAATATTGTCTAAGCTTTATCCAAGATAGTCTTATGAGAAGCGTGGCTGACCAAAAGCCCTTACAATGAGTTATGAGGGACTATTTATAGCAAAGGGTGGGGTGACCCTTGACATTTCCCTTTGTGAGAATTCAACTATCCTCATGACTCTTCACTTACTATATGATTGTTACATCCAACCATTGACAGTTGACTTACACTAGACATGACTTAACATTACAATGCACATGTACTCATGTGAGACAACATGGCTTGAGCAAGCCTTGCAAGACATCACTGACACTCGGCCCATTGTGATGAGACCAGCTCTTTGACATGCTTGTGATGGTGAAGGTGGTGAGTTGATGCCAAGCTTGGTCATCCATGATGGTGTGCATGCACCTCATGGTGACATCCTGTTGAAGCGAACTCTCTCCTCCATTGCAACCGGTGCATTGGTTTGGCCCCTTCATCCAACTCATCTGCTAACATGTGCATGGTCTTCTTGGGCATGGTTGAACCAGCAACACACTGATGCATAGTGTCCGTGCTGATCTTCAAGTGTGTTGGTGGTCATACACATCAACTTTTCGAAGTACATGTTCAGCCCCAGTTGGAATTGCTTCTTGTATTCACCTTGGTGAGTGCGTTGAATGGGTTGGATTACATGCGTGTGCTCAATGATGTGCATGTTTTTGAATCCCTTGCATGCGATCAACAACACTGCTCACCATGTCTACTCTATGTCAGCTCCTGGGATGGATCCTTAACTTGTGTAGGTGCAGTTTCATTTGTGATTGCATGTTGCACCCACTGTTGTTCCTGTTCCTATTGCAACTCATCTGTATGCTTGTGCAACTTCATGTTCTTCCTGAGTTGCTACTTCAGCACATGCAACTCCTTCTTTGTTCCATCTTTTGACTTCACGTGATCTTCATGTCCTGCCGTCACTTCATAGCCGGAGTCTCCAAAGTTGCTTTCATCATCAATGGACCTGCTTGAGCTTGCAACCTTGTTCCACCTCCATGTTGTCAACAACCCTCCTCTTGCATTCATTGCATTTGGTAAGTTGTCTTCAGTTGTTGTTCATGATGTTGCTCGCTATGATGAAATTGTTGTTATATCTTGATGTCCTTGTCTACGAACAACTCAATGTCTTCATGGGTAGGCAAGTCCATGGACACTTGATCAACTACATCCCCAAGCATGCTCTGAATGGTGTCTTCATTTATGCTCTCCTAGAAACCATTTTACCTGTACTGTTGAGAGGTGAATGAACACCTACAATACCTGGAGACATGGAAACACTCATGGTAATCAATATGTCAATTGAAAACCAAAATGAACATGAGAACTGTCTTGTAACATACCTGGGTGAATGATCATGAAGGTTGTGCGATTTTGGCTGGGAGGTCAGGAGACCAACTACCAAGACTGCACAAGGCATAGTCTGGGCTATTGAGAGATTAACTGACTACTAGAACTGCATAATGCACAGTCCAATCTAGCTGTTGACTGCTGGGATTGCACATTGCCCAATTCTAGCTGGGAAGGACTAGTCGCCCAGGGACATATTTGCGCAATTACTTTGGCCAAGCAACCACTTCCCTCTAGAAATTCACAAAACAGTTCTGGAGTCTAGTGTTGGATAGGAATGTGCAAATCTGGAGAGGAAGGTGAGCCTTCCTTTCCTAGATTGTGCAATGTAGCCTTGGTGAAGGCAGAGCCCGGGCCAAGATTGGCCCGACTTGCCGATGGGCAATTGAAAGCAGGTAAGTCAATGAATGCATGGCAACACTAAGTGATAGCAAAAGTGATTAACAGTGCATGCAAAACATGAATGAAATATTTAGAAAACAGATCAACATGCGTGTGGGTAAGGCAGTTCGTCGGTTGGGCGAACGTCCGTGCAAAACAATTTCATGCATGTGATAGTAGTGAGATAGCAACGAAAACTGAAATAGAGCTAGAACAAGCTAGTATACATGTAAACGACATCAAGCATTCAAAGAAATCAAGCAAACAGTACTCATACAAGCAAAAACCCAAAAAGTAACAAAAATGCAACACAAGGCATGGGAAGAGAGCTTACCCCAAAACAGTTGTGTTGAATGTGCCAACTACTCCTAGATGTGATGTGGGATGTCAGAGCTACAAGGTTGATGTGAGGAATGAGCTATTTAGCGTCTAATTGATGAGTTTCGATAACATCAATGTTGTGACATGCATGCCACAAATCTAGGGGAAGTGACACTTGGCGAGAGGTTTCTGAATTGCTCATTGCATGTAACATCCAACTGCTAAACATAGATCCCTGAGACAAGGGATTTCTTTTCATGTTGCCTTAGGAGAAGCAGCTTGTGCATGCAAGTATGTTTTGCTTGGTCCCGAAGGGAACTGGTCAACTTAGCTACACATGCAAGAGGTTGTTCGATTGCTTGAAGGAAATGTGCATTTCTGGCTGGGAGTTGGGCTGACTTCCCAGGAGGCTGATTACTGCCCAGATTTGTGCAAATTCTAGGATGAGAAGCCTTGATGGGGAAATTTATGCAAATCCTATTGGGAGTGTTGACTGGTAGGATTGCTCAATCCTGGAGCCCAGCAGGCTGCCAGATAGGATTGTGCAATTTCTGGAGGGAAGGCTGGTTTCCCTCCAGAAATGTTCAATTTTCAAGGGGAAGTTGCTCAACCTGCAGTTGGACCAAGTTTGGGTGAGCAACCTATGAAGGGAAAGGATCAAACTATGATTGACAAGTTGCTTTTGTGCAAGAAGTACACTAAAGCTTGAGGACTTGACGAAGCAAGGCAAGGTGTTATGTAAGGTTGATAGGGAGGCTCCAAAACAGGCTAAGGAAAAATTTTAGAGGGTGGTTGTAGTCGCTACAACAGTGTCTTGCATTGATTCTTTGTAAATTCAGATGAACACTCAAAATCTCTAAGAAAATGTACAATAGCAGTGCATCATCCAGATAACAAAAATTTCTCATCAATATGAATAGGAGTTTATTGAATTGAAGATGAAGGTTCTTGTGGATTCTTCTCTGCTAAAGTTTGAGAAGGTTCTTGTGGATTATTCTCTGCTGAAGTTTGAGAAGGTTCTTCTGGATTCTTCTCTGCTAAAGTTTGAGAAGGTTCTTGTGGATTCTTCTCTGCTGAAATATCAAAAATAGAATTTATTCCCAAAACTTTACAATTTGACTCAGCTAAGAGTTTAGCCAAGCCTTGACCTTTCACCAACTTTGTAGTTTTGATAATGAGATCAAATTCTAATATCTTAGTGATCCATATTCCTCTTCTTCCATCGATATTAGGTTGATTTAATACAATTTTAACAACACTATTGGGAACATAGGCAATAAAAGAAGAATGAAGGACATAGACTTTAAAATATTTTAGGGATTGAACTAAGGAATATGCTTGTTTTTCAATAATATCATATTTGAGTTCAACATCTCTCATAACTTTACTGAAAAAGGCAACAGGTTGGTCATCTCCATTCTCATTCTTTTGCTTAAGAACAACATCTAAGGTGGTTTTAGAGGTAAAGGAAAAGATGTTAAATGGTTCATAATAGTTTGGACCAGCCAGTATTGGGGCTTCTGAAATAGCTTTTTTAATCTGGTCAAAATCAAATCTTTCTAGAATTTTCCATTTGACTTCATGATATTTCCTCAATATATCAGTGATATCCTTAACTATTTTAGCATAATTAGGTGTAAACCTCCTTAAAAAGTTGATTTTTCCAAGAAAAATGTGAATTTCCTTTTCATTCCTTGGTAAGGAAAGTGCTTGGATAACTGAAACTCTTCTAGGATCAATGACCACTCCTTCCTTAGAAATAATATTACCAAGAAATTTTCCTTCTTTGATTGCAAACGATGATTTTTTGGGATTTAGTGATATCCCAAACTTCCTACACCTTTCAAAAACTTTCCTCAGGTGCTTTAAATGTTTTTTATCAGAATTAGAAAATACAGTCAGCTCATCAAGATAAATGACAACAAATTTATTTGTCTTACCCACAAATGTTAAATCCATAGCTCTTTGAAAGGTATCTCTAGTGTTGGATAAGCTGAAAGGCATCCTTGCATGCATAAATGTACCCCAAGGAGTCGTGAATGATGTCTTTTCTCTATCTTTTGGGCTCACCATGATCTAATTGTATATAGAAAAACCATCTAGCATAGAAATTCTATTAGCATTTGAAACTTTTTGAAGCAATTGGTCCATCTTGGGTAATGGATAATTATCTTTCAAAGATGATTTATTTAAGTTCCTGAATTCTACACACAGTCTAATTTCACCATTTTTCTTTCTTACTGGAACTAAATTTGTTACCCAATCAGAATACCTGAAATGGAACTATGATCTTGGCATCAGGTAGTTTTTTAAGTTCTTTCTCAATGGTAGGGAGAAGGCCTAGATTATTTCTCCTTAACTTTTTCTTAAAAGGTTTGACTTCTGGTTTTAAAGGGATTTTATGTTGAATGAGTGTTGTATAATATGTCTTCAACTCACTATAAAAACAAGAAAAAACATCTTTATAAGCTTTAAGGATATCTAAATATTTATCTTTCACTTCCATTGGTAAAGATTCAGAAATTTCAATATTTCTGATTTCTTTTGAAGTTCCAATATTACATTCTTCTATATCTTTTTCAGGTGAATTTGATAATGCATTTTTAGGAACATCATTGTGGTCAAACAATTTTTTAAGAGGAACCAATCCCTTAGGAATGAAATTGTTAGATAACTAAATGATACTATGATCACCAATTATTGAGTCAAATTGTGAAGTTTGATTTTGCATATTCAACTCATTATTATCCAATTGTTGTTATTCAAATTGTAAGGCTGAAAATTCATCAATTACTTGCAAAAAGGATTTCAATTGTTCATCATCATCAAATATTTTCCAATGTTTAATATTATCAGGAATTGAATGCCTATATTTAACTTGAATTTGATATTGCACAAGCATTTGATCATGAATTTTGAAAGAACTAGCTAAAACAGCGAAAGAGTCTGCATGAATATTCTCATTCCTTGGAATGGCAGTGATGTTAAATGCTTGGAATAAATTATCAGCTCAATCCCATACCTCATTTCTATAAGATCTAAGTCTAAGATGTTTTGTTTGACAAATATTCCTTACTTGTTTCACAATGAGTTATGAGCCACTGAATACACTAAGATTTTGCACTTTAAGATTTTGGGCTAATTCCAATCCTAGAAGCAAGGCTTCATATTCTGCTACGTTATTTGTAACATCAAATTCAAGCTTATAGGATTGAGTTATATTCTCTTTGTCTTGTGAAACTAGTATAACACCAGCTCTAGCTCCCTCCTTTGAACAAGAACCATCGAAATATAACCTCCAAATATTAGTCTTAATAGTCTTTGGTTTTTCTACAATGTTTTCAATGCTAATTTGAGTATTTTGTAAGTTATTTGATGATAATTCAAAACATCCAAAATCTTGATCTACTGCAAAAATAAGATGATTTCTTGCTTGATCTGATTTTCAAACAATATTCATGAATCTTACCTCTTTGTATAACGTAGGATGTTCACCCCCATATACAGGAATGGTATTCAAAACATCCAAAATCTTGATCTATTGCAAAAATAAGATGATTTCTTGCTTTTTTATATGCCTAGGGGGATAATATGGGGTACAAAGGGAGGTACCCAAGGGAATAATGTAATAATGGGATGGGCCATAGTAATAAATAAGGTGGTTAACCCGTATCATGTAAG
>APFE030192143.1:159156-177396 GCA_000404065.3 Pinus taeda
TAATAATAATGGTTAATAATAATTAATAATAGTTAACCTCATAATATATTTCTTCGAGCGAGAGCGCGTCGAGCTGCGCGACCTAGGAGCTGCGTGAGGACTGAAGCTGCAACCGCCGGCGTCCCTCGACCTCGGGGCCTTGAGGCCTGATCGATCTGGGCCTTGGCCGCTGCCATGGCCCTCCCAGATTTTTCCCAGGGGGATTCTGAGAAAGCCTTCTCAGATCTGGTTAAATCCCTTCCCCCTCCTCGCCCCAAGCCTGCAACATCGAAATTTGTCAAGAAACTGGACATACTTCAGGAAGTTCAGCTGCCACCAACCCTCCCTTGCATGGCAGCCTTATCTCTAGCCGAAAAAGGACTCATGGGACAATTCACGGGTTTATGGCCCTCGCCAAGAACAGTTCAAAGATGGGTGTAGTGGAACTGGTCAGATAAAATCCCCAGGAAAATATCAATTCGATTATGTGGCAAAGGCTACTACACCTTCCACTTCGAATCCAAAGCAGACAAGGACCTCATCTTCAGAAATGGCCCCTACTTCATGGACTCCCAATGCCTTTATCTCAACAAGTGGACTCCTGATTTTGATCCGGAGCTGGACATTCCTAATGCGGTCCCAGTTTGGGTCCACCTTCCTCATCTACCTCTGCACTGCTAGGGAGATGATTCGGTCAAAGCAATAGGGAATGCAGTAGGGAAATACATCGACAGAAGCGAACCTAAGGATAACATGCAGGCTTGTGCAAGGATATGCATGGAAGTGGATCTAGGAAAAGGATTGCCGGAAGCCATCAAGCTCAAGGTGGACGATTGGAGTCACATTCAACAGCTGGATTATGAGCAGATCCCTTTCAAATGCAAGGTATGTCATGAATATGGGCATTTTGCCAATAGGTGTACTAAGGTAACTAATCTTGAAACTGAGGATCAAGGTGGACATTGGGAGACTGTTAAGAAAAAGAAGTCATTTCCTCCTTCTAAACCTGACTCAAGCCCTGACATTCCTGGATCATCCTCCCAAGGCCCTCCTTCCCCATCCACTATCCCTTCAGGCCTATCCCAAGATCCGCCTAACCCCTCATCCTCCAACCCTTTTCTGGCTCTTGCGTAAGAGGATCCTTTGCCTGATCCGCCTTCATTGGATCTTCCAGACCCTCCTCTGATCCCCTTTACCTCCTCTCAACCCTCTATAGAGGCCCCTCCTTCCAGATCCACTAGAAGCTCCTCTAAAGAAATGGGAACCTCAAGTGATTACCATAAAAATCCTGGCCCAGGAAGGAAATCAGCCAAGAAACATCGAGAAGAAAGTACTCAGAAGGACATAGCACTTGGTTTCCAAACTCCAATGGAATCCTTCATAACAGGACATCAGGAAAAAGAAACAGCAGGGAAAGATCCAGAGAGGCGAGCACCTCCCCGTCTGAATGCCTCATGATGAAAGTCCTCTCATGGAACAGCAGGGGTTTGGGGCACCCCTCCAAAATAACAGCCCTGAGAGACCTTCTTTACAATGAAAGACCTGAAATTCTGCTGGTCCAAGAGACCAAACAAAATCAGCAAAAAATGCAAAAAATCATTGATGCACAAAGGCAATATCTAGGTGCCGTCAGTAGCTCCAGAGGAGCATCAGGAGGAATAGTTACTATTTGGAACAGTCAGCAATGGAACTGTGATTCAGCCACAATCAATCAAAATTGGATTAGGATCAAATTGGATAGCAAGAAGGAGAATCGAAGTCTCATCATTTATAATGTCTATGTGCCCAACCAATAAAGGGAAAAGGAGTTGTGCTGGAAAGAACTAAAGGAAAGCATTGACAGTGAACAAACTTCCAACATCATAATAGCTGGAGACTTCAATCTAATTCTCCATGCGAACGAAAAAAGAGGCGGCAACTTCATGCATGATCCCTTCAAAAGCCAGCTGGAGGAAATAATGCAGGAGAACGAAATGGTGGACATCATACCCAAAAATCGAAAATATACATGGAGCAATCGAAGATTGGGAGCGGGCAACATTATGGAGCGCCTGGATAGATTTCTAGTAAATATTTCTCTCCTATCCACCTTTGCTATTGGTTACACTAACATTCTCAGCTCCTCCGCCTCTGATCACTATCCCATCCTTCTCACGATGGAACCTCAACACCATCTGGGCCCGATTCCCTTCAAGTACAGCCCGTTATGGAGCCACAATTCTTCAGCTGGAGCAATTATAGAAACGTTCTGGAAACAACATGCAGAGGGATCACCCAGCTACATTTGGGAAACAAAAATCAGGAACATTAGAAGAGCGCTCAAGGACTGGGCCAAAATTAGTTATCAGGAGCTAGAAGAAACAAAAAAAAAATAAAGCAAGCTCTAGAAGAAGTGCAGACTCAAATAGAAGACCAAGGGCTCACCCATCAATTCAAAACTCAGGAATGGGATCTTCAGGGACAGCTTATGCATATCAGCAGAGAAGAAGAGATCAAATGGAGGATCAAATCTCGGCAATTATGGCTGAAAGAAGGGGACAAAAATACTGCATATTTCCACAAACAAGCTACTGCCAGAAGAACAAGGAACAGCGTCAGCGCCATTATTGACAGTGAAGGAAACAAACATAATAACCAAGAAGATATCAAAAAGGATACCTCCTCCCATTTCAGGAACCTTCTAACTGAAAGCCAAGAAGAGGAAGACTACTCATATCTGCTTCAATATCTCCCTAAAGGCATAACTCAGGAATTAAACGATGCATTAAATCGTGAAATCGAAGAGGAAGAGATTAGAAAAGTAATCTGGACACTTCAGCCAGATAAATCACCTGGGCCAGACGGATTTCCTATCAGTTTCTATAGGGAATATTGGCAGTTGATTAAAAAGGACCTTGCAAAAATGCTAAGAGGGGTACAAAGGAAAGGGAAAATGGGAGGCTTTACCAACTCTACCTTCCTCGCTCTCATCCCCAAAGAAAATAGACCCACCTCATTCTCTAGATTTCGGCCAATATCATTATGTAATTCTTCTTACAAGATATTCACGAAAATCATAGCTGCAAGACTTAAGCCACTCCTCCCGTCCTTGATATCTGAAAATCAAGGCGGATTTTTGTCCAATAGACAAATTCATGACTCCATAATCTTGGTCCAAGAAGCCATTCATTCAAGTCTATCAAGACAAGAAAAAGGATTTATGCTCAAACTTGATTTGGCTAATGCCTTTGACCGGGTAAGATACTTCTTTTTGTTTGCTATTCTAAACAAAATGGGCTTTGACTCCTCATTCATAAACACCATTGCTGCTTGTATATCTGGTCCTTGGATATCCCCTTTGATTAATGGTCGCCCTTGTGAAGCTTTTCAGTCATCTAGAGGACTCAGACAAGGCTGTCCTCTATCCCCTTACCTCTTCATTCTTATGGCAGAGTCTTTCAGCAAAGCCCTGGACCATAACAGAAGAGTTGGTCTCATAACTGGAATTAAGTATGGGAATGGAGTAAAAAACATCAATCATTCTCAATTTGATGATGATACTCTTTTGATTGGGGGAGCCTCGACTACCATAGCAAGGTGTTTCAAGACTCTCCTTGATCGATACATGGACTACTCAGGGGGAGCTGTTAATTTCCACAAAATCTGTGTATATGGTTGGAACATCACCAACCAAGTGGCCCACAGTATCGCCAATATTTTTGGAGTCACTTACAAAATGAAATGGGAGCACTTCTCCTACTTAGGGATGCCTGTGAGCCTGGGGCCTTTAAAAGCAGAGATATGGAATGAAATCATAGACAAAGTCAAAAGGAAAGTCCAGCAATGGGGAACACATTGGCTCAACCCGGCAGGCAGGCTTATTCTTCTCAAATCAGGTATAACTTCCCTTCCTCTCTATCGATTTACTCTCTATCAAGCTCCTGCTACCTTTCATCATAAATTGGAAGTCGCCCTTAGAGGCTTTCTGTGGCAAGGGGGGAAAAAGAAAAGAGTAGATTCAACCTGGTTAACTGGAAAAATGTAATTCAATCTCAGGATAGAGGGGGACTTGGAATAAGAGCCCCAAAAATTCTCAATCTTGCTTTTGGGATTAAAATGGCTTGGAGGCTAATTACTGGACCTACAGCATGGTGGAAACAAGTCCTGGAAACCAAATATCTCAACAACCCCAGGCAAAGGCTTCTTGATGACAGCATCCCCAACAGGGACTCCTCCAAAATTTGGCATCTATGTAAGAAAGTTGTTCAAATCCTCAAGCAAAACACATCGAAAATCCCTGGTGGAGGGGACAGCATCAATTTTGCCACAGATAAGATTATGGGGCTTCAGCCTTTGAACACCATTGAAGAAGCTATCCAAATCATTCTCCTACTTAACAGCAAAGGCATCCATAGGCTTGGGAAAATCTCGAATTAGGATCCAGACTCTCATGCCTGGACGGGTTGGGCCTTCCCGGATATCCTGGCATCCCTGGAAGCCAGCTTCAACGCTTTCAAAGCACATCTCCACAATAGAGCTCTAGTCAAAAAAGATGAAATCGATGGCCTCCGCTGGGATCCCTCGGGAACAATCTACACCATAAAGTCAGGCCACCATCATATTTGCAACATCACCTTTCAGATGCCTCTGTGGAACCATTGGAAAATAATTTGGAAGTCAGAGGTTATACCAAAAATAAAAATTTTCACATGGTTGTTATTAAAAGGCAAAGTGCTTACCGCAGAGAATCTCAGCAAGAGAGGGATCAATGGCCGATCTAGATGTCCTAATTGTTGTTCAACTGAGGAAACAATGTTCCACCTATTCATAGACTGTCCCTTTGCCAGAAGATGTTGGACACAAATGTCCTCCTTGGCAATATAGCTTGGAAACCTCAGCAAAGCATAGCTGAGGCAATGTATGCGTGGAAGAAAAGCTGCCCTTAGAAAGAAAAGCGGAGCAGACTTGTGAAAAGAGTTTGGGACTCCATTCCACACACACTGCTATGGAGAATATGGTTGTCCAGAAACAAGAAAATCTACCAAGATAAAGATCCCAATGCTCGAATTACATGTAGCAAAGTACACATCCTGGCTCAGGAGGCAATAGCAGTCAAATCCACAGGGAAAATCCAAGCAAAAGATTATACAGTGGAGGAAAGAATCGTCATCAGTTACATTTTGGAAAGGCAAGGCCAAAATCAGGGGAACCCAGTGAAAGGCAGACTTCAACAAACTCAAACCAGAGCTTGGGAAATCAGACTCTCAGCACAGGACTTTAAGAATTGGACTCATAGCTGCAATTGTAAATTACTCTATTTTGATGGAGCTTCAAAATCGAACCCAGGCCAAGCAGGAGCGGGAGGATTAATTATGGATGAAACAGGGGACATCATCTGCAGTTATGAATGGAGTCTAGGGGAAAGAACAAATAATAATGTTGAGGCATTGGGCTTATACCAAGGACTTCTTCAATTAAAAAATTTGGGAATTAGAAGGGCTATGATATTCGGGGATTCTGCAATAATCACCCGCCTAATGGTCCAAAATCAGAGTTCACCTAATTGAAATCTTCAACAGATCATAAACCGCAACAAGATCCTTCTTTGAAACTTTGAAGATATTAAGTTCTACAATATTCTTCGGACCTTAAACAAGCAGGCAGATATTAGAGCAAATAATGCATGTGGAAGGCCGACGGGTGCACTTAGATGCAGTCGTCGATAGTCACCATCCCATCCCATGAACAAATACCATATGTACAGCGCCTTGCACAGCTCAGTCAAACAAGTGTGCGAAGGTAAAAAGCAATCGATGAACAGGACGCCTCCCTGCAAACTCAGTGATGAAAGGTAGATGCACTCTATACCAAGCAACAATCATCATCTCACCGCCGGCGCAAGCAGATACGGAACAGGGATGAGGGATTTAGTCCAGATTCGCACTCCTCCCGTGAAACAGCTCCCCTTTTAACTTTGCTTGTTACAGCCTATAAACTCTCCCTTCTGCTCTCATCTTAGCACTCCACATCAGTTGCTCAGCATCAAAGGCTCTGAGAGGAAGAGTGTTCTGGGAGCGCGCGAGCTTTCTCTGAGCGATCTGAAGGCACCCTCACATACTCGGCTCGCTCCTGCTCTGGTATTGTTCTTTCTCAATTTTGTTCAACTTCTGTTAATCAGGTGTACTATTTCACTCAGGTCTGTCACTGCCTGGAACCGTATTCACCTCCAAGCCTCCCCATCCCTCTCTTCACCGCATCGAGCTTCTCCAAGCTGTATAACTTCCATTTCTCATATACTCTGCCATCTATCTATATTGAGTTCCTCCCTCACTGAAAAAATAGAGTGGACCAAAAATCGCGCTGACCTTTCTCTTAACGCTCCCGCCTACTTTAATAAGCCTTTAGAACCTGCCCTCCCGCCTCATAACGTTCACAAACCTCTTACCTACCGCACCACCACACCAAAAATGGCACGCAGCAAGGACTGTCTGCACTGTGCAGACTTGCAGGCCGAATTGGAGGAGATCAGGACGCAACAGACTGTCCTGGACGAGAAGCATAGACTCCTGGAATTGAGAGTGGAAGAACAGAATCGTCGCCTTGAAGAACAAAACCGGAGAATCGAAGATCAAAACCGCCTCATGAATGACAAATACAAGGCAGAGATCCAACTTTTTATGCATAGAGTATCCTCCCTTCAAGAGCAGTTTCGGCAGCTCTCTAACCATTGCGCACACGCGGAAGAATCCATCTCTATCCTCCAGTTCATGATGGAGAAGAGAAATGTAGTGGCAACCAGCTCATCTAGCATCAAGCAGGAAGCAAGAGACAACCAGCCGGAAGAATCTACAGCGAGACAAATCCAGCACATAATGATAGACTAAATGTTCTGTAAATGTATCTTTTTGTTATTTACGTTTATAAGAAGCTATAGTAGCACAGTAATAGGCGGTAGTAAAATCAGCAAAACAAGGATCAAGGAGGTAGCTCTGTTTTGTAAACCTATTGATCAGGACAGCCAATGGCATATCATGTATCTGAGGAGACTGAACTCCCGTAACTTTTTCAGAATCTAATATAGCAGCCGAAGTTGTTAAAAAAAAAAAAATTAATAATATTTAATAATAATGGTTAATATTATGGATTCAGGTGGAGGAGAGGGGGCTCTGCGCACTAGGGTTTTATCGTTTATGCGACAGCAGCCTGCAACAGACAAACGGCGCTTTGCAAACTCTGACGAAATCACGATCCTAGGCCTTCTGCCAGAGGGTTTAGTTATCCATGGACCCCCCTCAGGGGGAGGGTGCAGCGCCTCCCCCGCAAGATGAAGCTGTGCGGCAAGGGAATCAAGAAAGCAATAATCTGGCTCATCAGAGCGAAAACGATGAGGATCTGGACCAACAACACACAAGACAAAACAATGAACATCCCAAGGTCAGCTCGGCAACATGCAAACCTGTAGCCTCTGTGTGTCCGAGGGTAGAACTCCCAGGACACAGGATCAATGCACAGATTCAGTTCATGAGAGACCATGCCTTAATTGGTACGTTCATTGGGCTCTGGCCGACTGAGAAGGCCCTTAGGAGCTGGATTGCTGTGAAATGGAACCCAAAGGGACATATAACCCTACAACTGGGACCAAAAGGCTTTTTCACTGCCATTTTCAATTGCCTGGAGGATAGGAACAGAGTGCTGGATGGAGGGCGTTACTTCTTTAATGCCATCAGTCTGTATCTCAGAGGTTGGGTAGAGCGTTTTAACCCTGATAAGGAAGGTCTTAGCTGGGCTCCGGTTTGGATCCGACTGCATTCACTCCCAGTGGAGTATTGGGAGGAAGAATCCCTACAAGCGATTGGAAATGTTCTGGGAGAATTTGTCAAGGTTGCTAAGGAAACAAAAATCCGCAAATAGACTTCATTTGCAAGAGTATGCATCTACATGCATCTCAATCAGGCGCCCCGGATGCGGTAAGTGTCTCTCATGATGATATTGAATGGGTTTAGTTGATTGATTATGAACATGTACCATTTAGGTGTTGAAGATGTCATGCCTTGGGACATTTATTCAAGGACTACCCTTTAGTTCCAAAACCTTCTCCTATTGCCGGTTCTGACTCATCTAGGGCAAACGTATTCATCAAAGGAACCAATCGCAGGAGAAATCACAAGAAACAGGCCTCAAATGCAAGAGCGCCTCCAGCTAGTTCCTCCAAGCCATCAACACGGAACAGCTTCAAAGCTTTAGCTCGCCAAAATGGTACGAGCACAGAAATTCTTTCCCCCACAGAAAAGGAGATGATGAAGGTCAAACCGCAGAGGCAGGCAGATCCCAAAGGATCTCAAATAGATCCCCTATTCACAGGGGCCTCTTCCTCAAAGAAACAAAAAGCCCCAGTATGGAATACACAAGGAATGGACGTGGACAAATCAAACTCAAATACCAGATTAGCAAAGGAGGAATATGAGGAATTCAATGACGCTCAGATTATGGAGGAGGAAACAGAAGCTATAGATATTGGGGAACTGGATATTCCAGGCTGGGAACAGGCATGCACTACAAATAATTTTGAAAAAATTCCAGATAGACAACTTGAGAATTTGGAGGTGGTCCTACATCGAGCGCAGAGGGAAAAACCCTTAGATATTCAGACAGGCAGCCCTTGGGATGGGAAATTCATCACTAAAGACATCAAAAAGCGTGGAAGGAAAACAGACCTCCAGCGAACAATCGGGATAGGTAAAATGTTAGTGGAGTCAGGCAGGTACTCCAAGCTAACTAAGTACTATAATACTGATCACAATCTTTCCCAATGAAGTTAATATCTTGGAACATAAGAGGGCTTAATAGCCCAGGGAAGAGAAGAATTCTGAAAAAACATGATGAGGCAAGAAAAAACACAAATCCTTTTCTTGCAGGAAACTAAATGCAATTCATATGCTATGGAAAGCATTGCAGCTAAAATCTGGCCAGGGAGTCTCAATGCGGCGGTGGATGCTCAAGGGGCCTCTGGAGGCCTGCAATACTATGGGACTCTCGAACTATCAGACTAGACAAAATACATGCAAACAAGAACTTTATTCAAGCAAAATTTCACATTATCGGGACAAATATACATGGGCTCTTAACCAATGTATATTTCCCCCAAGAGGCTCCACATAAAGAAGAAATACTCAACACTCTCTCAGCAATTAATCATAACAGGGAGCACCCTTTATGGATTTCTAGAGGAGACTTCAACATGATTACTAGGCTAGAAGAGAAGAGGGGTGGAAGATGCAAAGGGAGTCAGGAAGGGAAACCTCTAAAAGACTTCATCCATAACAACTGGCTAAGGGATCTACCTTTCAACAATGGCTTATACACATGGAGCAACAGAAGAGCAGGGAATCAGTAGGTGGCTTCTCGTCTAGACAGATTCTTGCTCTCAGATAAGGCTATTCATCTGGGTGGAGACTTTGCAGCTTCCATCTTGCCTCTATTGTGATCTGATCACTGGCCCATCTCCCTTCAATGGTCGCATCCTGGCAATCTGACCCGAAGACCCTTCCGCTTTGAGGAGTTCTCGTTGTCTCATCTGGATTTTCAAGATCTAATCATTTCATAATGGAACAAGTTCTCCCCCCCAACAAGATCTAGATGTTCCAATTTTAGTAGAAGCTAAAGCATCTTAAAAGCAAGATCAAAAGCTAGAATCACAACTCTTTTGGTAATATTTTCCAAGTCCGGAGCGCCCTTCAGATAGAAATGAAGCAACTGCAACAAAGGATTATAGATGAAGGCATATCAGTTGATATGTTAGAACGGGAAACAATTCTTGATGCGCAAATCACAGAAAGGGATAAGCGGGAAGAAACATTATGGAGACAAAAATCTCGAATCGAATGGCTCAAAGACGGAGAGAAAAATACAAAAAAAATTCATACCACCACAATCCAATGCAGAATGAATAACAACATAACTCACCTTCAGAATGAGCAAGGATTCAAGGTGGAAGTGCATGAAGAGATTGAAAGCGAACTCCTCAACTATTTCAAGCAGATGCATGGCAAGCCAAATGAGATAGATCGAGGGCCATAGACAAAATTACTCGAAACATTCCTAAAATCGTCTCAGAAGAGCATAACCAACTTCTTCTTAAGCCTGTTGACTTACAGGAGGTGGAATTAGCAGTTCGTCGGCTAAAAGCCAGAAAAGTCCCAAGCCCGGATGGATTCACTTCTAACTTTTTTCACAGCTTCTGGGATTTGATCAAATTGGAAGTCTGGCAGGTGGTGGAGGAATCACGATCCTTGAGATGGATGTTTTCGGGGGTGAATGCCACATTCATTACTCTCGTTCCCAAGGTAGATATGCCTAGCAAGCCTGATAAATATAGACCTATTTCTCTGTGTAATATAACCTACAAGATAGTTTCCAAGGTCATTGCTTCCAAGCTTAAATTGCTGCTTCCTCTCATCATCTCGCCTGAGCAGTCTGGATATGTTGAAGGCAGGCAGATCACTGATGGTATAATCCTAACTCATGAAATAATTCACTCCTTGAAGCAATAAAAATAGCCAGGTATGCTCCTCAAACTAGATCTATCGAAGGCTTTTGACAGTCTCAGCTGGTTATACATTAAAAAAGTTTTAATCGCTTTTGGCTTTGCACCCCCCTGGGTTCGATGGGTCATGAGTCTTATCTCTTCTTCATTCTTCTCTGTTTTGGTCAATGGCATCCCCTCCTCCACTTTTCGTCCATCTCGGGGTATCAGAGAGGGAGACCCTCTCTCCCCTTTTTTGTTTGTTATTATGGCGGAAGGATTAGGCAAGAGTATTAAGCTAGCTCAGCAGTCCCATTGCCTCAGAGGCTTGTCTTTTCATAATTCTTCAGCCTTCACTCACCAGCAGTTTGTTGATGACAACATGCTCTTTGGTCATCCCTCTGTCCAGGAAGCTCGACAACTCAAATCTCTTCTATCGGACGCCTCGGGTGCTTCCATCAATCATTCCAAATCTCAGATCTTCTTTTTCCATACCCCAGCTACCACTCAAGCACCCATAGCTTGCATTTTTGGCTTCTCCATTGCTAATCTCCCATCCACTTATTTTGGTGCTCCTCTGATTGCCTCCGCCCTCAAGCACTCCTCATGGAAAGTTCTCTTGGAAAAATTAGAGACTTGTCTAACCTCCTGGACTCACAGATCTCTAAATATGGCGAGCCAGTTGGTACTTATAAAAGCAGTTCTTCAGGCCATGCCACTGTATCTCTTCTCTATCCTAGCAGCGCCCAAATGGGTGCTCAAAGAAATCAAGCTGCTCCAAAGATCCTTCCTATGGGGCAGCAACGGTCTCAGGCGTAAATGGGCTCTTATCAAATGGGAAAAAGCTTGTCTCCCAAAGAATGGGGGTGGGGTTGGATTAAGGGATCCTTTACACAGTAACGAAGTCATGGGAGCTAGAATTTGGTGGAAATGGCTAACTGCACCTCTCACCCCATGGGCTTCTCTTTGGACAGCCAAGTATGCAAGCCATTGTCCAGTGGAGGAACGAATAAGAATGTCAGAAGTCAGCATGGGTTCTCTCATATGGAACTCGTCCAAGCAGCACAGAAGTCTTATTCAGCAGCACAGCTTTTGGGAGGTGAAGAATGGAGACACTGCGCGGTTTTGGGAAGATTCATGGCAGCGGATGCCCAAATTAAAGGAACAATTTTCTCACTTGCAACCACTGGAGCAGAATATGCAAGCACAGGATAAAGTTAAAAACTTCTGGAAGCTCTCATCAACCTAAGACTATAGGGAATGGCTTAAGGCAGAGCAGTTCTTGGGTCAAGAAACGCCACAAATCCAACAAATGATAGACACAAAATTAAAGAAAAGGAGAATTCTACCTTCCGAGGAAAAGGATATACTCAGATGGGGATATGAAGAAAAAGGTACCTTCAATACAAAAGAGGCTTACAACATCATTATCAAATATCATTTAGTGAAAGATCCTATTTGGAGCAAAGTCTGGGACCCTTCCATATGGCCGAAAATCTCCACCTTTCTTTGGCTCCTATGTCATAACAAGATTCTCACATGGGACAATCTAAGGAAGAGGAATTTTCATGGGCCCTCAATATGCCCCAATTGCAGACAAGATGAGGAAACCGTAAAGCATCTCATGCACTCCTGCCAATTAGCACAAAAGCTATGGGAAAAGGTTAGTTTCCGCTGCCAGAGGGAAGGAAGAGTTCACGGAGACATCATTACCACAGTGTGTAACTGGGAGCGGACTCCATTTCAAAGCAAGATATTAAATTTCCTATGGAAGCTCATTCTGGGCTTTCTTATGTGGGCCATATGGAAGGAGAGAAACAGCAAAATTTTCAAAGACCACTCTATGCCTTTGGAGAACATATGGAAAATAATTTGCCAAAACATTGAAGAAACCATCTCTCTCAAAACCTGGAACCAGGAGGACCTTCCAAAAATCCCCCAAGAACAATCAATATGGGCCAATTGGAACCTTAACTTGAAGCAATAATAGATAATCAAAGGAACACAGCCTCCGAAAAATTAGTCACCTGAGAAATGGTTGCCCCCTCCAGTGCATGTGTACCAGCTTAACTTTGATGGGGCCTCGAAGGGTAATCCGGGCAATTCAGGCCTCGGAGGGGTCTTCATAGATCATAAGGGTACCCCCTCTTAAACTTTCTAGGTTCCAGAGGATGGGATACCAATAATTCAGCAGAATTGGAAGGTCTCTAGCAGGGTCTTATCCTTGTGCAAAGCAATGGATTCTTTCCGCTTATAATAGAAGGTGATTCTCATATCATTATCATCATGATCTCCAAAATCCTACAAGGAACTCCCTCTCACAAAGTTACCAATAGTTGGAGGATGGCTAAAAGGCTCGAACTCATTGAATGTTGGCTCTTCTCTTACAGAGCGGTCACGCTGAAGCACATTCGCAGAGAAGGAAATAAAGTAGCGGATTTACTAGCAAACATTGGAGTTGAATGTGGGGTGAACCTTCATGCTAGATCATTATCCAGGCTAGCCTCTGAGTCACAACTCATGGACTATAAAAATCTTGTGAAAAATGAGATGTATCAGGAAGGAGAAGCACACCTAGATGCGGGTGAAATCAATGTGCTTTAAATGGTTCACAGGACAGATGGAGGCGCTTGGTACTGCCAGATGCAGACCCGCGCGACTCTCCAGAAACTTACTTGGTTGAAGTGTGTGACATTCAAGAGGCTCATTCGGTTCTTGGCGGATCAGTTGTAGAGCAAAAGATTTGGCATGCTCTCTGCATTAACTGCTCATCCCATCCAAGGTATGGCTTCAGCTATTTTATCCATGGCGTTCACGGATTTTCTTTCCACTGTAAGTGCCCTGCCTTCATGTCTCTGGTCAAAGCCGGAAGTGGGTTTCGGAGGCTGGCTGCTCTCTGCAAACAACGGTTAGTTTTCTTTGTGTATTCTGTTTCATGTTCATCTCTGGCTTGGGAATGTTTGGCATTTAGATAACGGTCTAGTCTCCGTAAACTTTGGTAAGCTTTCGGCCTCCCCTACTTCTTTTCTTGCGTCACTTTCCTTGCATATACAAGCCCATCGTCCATGTCTCAAGTTGGTCTTTGTGTTGTGTAACCTCTCTCTGGATTCTACTTTCGGTCCCCGGGAGTGTTTAATCACCATCCAGTCTTGGCCTCTGTGGACTCTCTTCATCATGGTGCGCCGCAGAATGGGGAGTCACTCCGGGGGAAGTCAGGGAGGGCAGGGAAAACGGTCGGCTCCCAGCTCTGTGGATTCTGCTCACAATCCCATTCCGTCTCATGGGTTCCAAACATCTCATTTCACTTTTCAGAGCAACTTGAATAGACCTATAATCACTACCAATATCACCATTCTCTTCTCTGAAGAAGAAGCTCCGCCTCCAATTCGGGTGCACCTGATGTCTGAGCCTCCACTGGAAGCTTTCAGAGAGGCCAACGGTCAAAGTAACAGACAGGTTACTGTAGGGGAAATTCTGGAGAAAGATCAGGGGAAGAGGCTTGAAAGGAGCGAGGCTCCCAGTACCTCTTGGCCTTCGGAAACCACTGTCTCGAGAATTCTGGAAGAGATGGATAGTGACACACGCCCCCTGATGAAGCACCTAGGTGACGAAGACGTGGGACATGATGATGCTTGGAAGGATTATGCCTGACCGGTGGTGGAGGAACCTCAGCGTGAGGATGCGCAATTTTGAGGCCATCTGGGCCCACCCCCTTTTGGTTTTCCGGAAATCTAACATGATCAAGCTCAAGCGGTTATGGAAGCAGCTCAGGCCGAGAATCTTCAGACATGCGGTCTTAATTTTCTATATGTTGCTCAGTATTGGTAAAATCTTCTGGAATTTTGTGCAATGTCATGGTCTTGTGTTCTAGTTATATGCTCTAAACAAACGGTTTTCACCTCCTCTTCATGTTTTTGTGGTTAATTCCTGGTGGCTATATCTGCTCTCTTGCTTATGTATCTGGTTTTCCCTCACAAGGGATAGTTTATGATGTTCTGAGTGCTCTCGGAGGATGATTCCTGAAGCCTCGCCCCCTTGTATTTTTACTTAGTTTTACAGTTAATAGAATTAGCATTTTCTGAGAAAAAAAAATAACGGTTAATATTATTGTCCTTAAATTTTGGACGGATCGTGGATTGAACCCACGACTAATCCTACAATACCACCATGGCTTACCACTTCACCAAGTGGGGACTTCTTAAAATTATTTAAATTACTAATAGTGAAAGAACAGAGAATTATTAAATTACTAATAGTTAATAGTTAATTATGATTACTAATAGTTAATAGTTAATAATTCTTAAATAGATTAATGGTTAATATACTTAATAATGTCATATAAATTAAACTAAATTAGTTAATAGTTAATAATTCTTAAATAGTTTAATGGTTAAATAATATTAATAATATTAAGAATTAATAATAGTTAAAATTAAATAATAGTTATTATCAAGTAATAATAGTTTTTATTAATAATAATAGTTAATAGTATTAATGAATAGAATCCCTAGTTATTTTTATAATTAATTGTTTAATAATAATAATCATAATTATTGTTATAATATTATTAATGAATTAACTAATCATCATAATTATTGATCAAAAATCAATATTAGATAATTTCTATCTGTTCTTAAAATGTAATTTATCTATATTGAATTCATAGTTAGTAGATGAACTAATAATAGATCTTAATTAAATAATTAAATAATAGTATAGTTTTTTAAATAATTAATAAATAGTTAATAATATTAATAGTTAACGGGTTACTAATATTAATAATAGTTAATGGTAATAATGATTTAATAATAGTTATATAAATTATTATTAATTAATAATAAATAATAATAAATAATAGTTAATAGTATAATAGTATTAATAAGTTAATAAATTAAATAATAGTTATTATTATTTTATTTTATTTTGTAAGCTAACATGGTACCATTCTTTTAATTCGAATTAAAGCCTGTACAGAGATACAGTGGCCTCAACCCGCCCCGAAGGGAAACCAGGTCTGTTGGCCACCTTAGGTTTTTAAATGCCATCCAAAAACAAAAAATACTAAGCCTACTTGTCCAAGCTAGATATACTAAACATTCACAGAGACTGACACTGTTTCTTAACTGCATTATAAAATAACAAAAGGAGAGCAAGCTCTCAGCATCATAACTAAGGAGACATCATACAACTTTGAAAAATCATTCTGCCATGGCACCCAGCTAGTTATCTGCCTCATTTGCTCCAGGAACAAGCTTCTTTAGCTATTGTTGTATATCGTCAAGCTTGCTATCCTACATAAGAAGGGTTATCTAAAGGTTTTTCATCTCTTTCTTCAGGTTTGGGATCCCCTGAGCCAATTCAGCCATCTCCATAGCTACCTGTTCCATGGCTTTTGCCAGCAGCCTCTTCATTACCCAATACACATGGAGAGCTTGCTTGTACATGGACATACATCCTCTAGTGTTCCCCGGGTCTAGCAGAAGATATTCCCAATCTTCCATCTCGGGCTCCGACTGCTCCTGAGTAGCCTCATCCTTCAGCTGTTGAATTATCCTCCTGATGTCTGTGTTCGTATCTTCACTGTACGCCATCTCCGCTTGCTGAACCTGACTCCTTGGCATCCTCCAGCCCCGTCTTTTCCCTACTGGTGGAGGGGAGCTCCTTTCCTGATGATCAACCTGACGGCCTCTCCCTCTACCTTGACGGCCTCTTCCCCATCCAACGCCAGCTTTGATGCCTCCCTTACCCTTACTTCCTTGGCCCATTATGTCTGAGGTGATTCCTACGCAGCCTTCCTCTCCTCGGCCTCTGGCTCTCTTCTCTCGAGTTCCTACCTCTTCTGGTTGCCTATCCTCCAGAGGCCTCCCTTTCAACATTCCGGTTCTCCTCGTCTGCATTTGGCAACCATGATCTAGATTGTGCGCCTCCTCCATGCCCACCTGGTTCTGCTTCATTCCTTCCCAGGAGGCAACCAGAATTCCTCCCTTCCCCATAGCGCTTCCTCCTCTGCCCATAACACTCCCTTCTTTCCTCATTTTCCTCTCTGCTACCTTCCACTTAGTTTTCCTGGGGACGAGAGGTCGGCCTCTCTGCTATCTCCTCTCTACCTTAAATTTTCCTCTGGTCACCCGATCCTTTCGTTTGTCCTCGTTCTCACCGCAGTCATTAACAGCATTCCTATCCTTATACCTCCTCCCGGCTCCAATTCCTTTCTCTCGCCACCCTTCCCTGTGTTGCTGCACCACCTTCCTCTGTCGCCTACATGTGCCATAATCACCCACTCCTCCTCAGTTTAGCGTTGTGCCAGCTGAACCTTGTCCCATCACTAGCGCACCATCTCCTGCACTACCTCTGGCCTTCATGGTTACCTCTCCGCTGCTCTTGAAAATGATGCTCGGTCTGTCACCCGTCTTGTCCACCTGCAATGATCTCCATATGTGAGGTGGCTTATCATAGCCCCTCCCTGTCATTACTCTAATCCCGCTCTTCGTCGTCGTTTTCACCCTGATCGGGGGCTCTTGATGATCTTTTTTATCTATATGTAGCTTCATTATTATCCTGAATAATTATTGAGTTGAGAGGCTCCCATCGAGGGTTATTCATTGCTATTGGCCAGAATAGTTATTATTATTATTAATAATTAATAATAGTTATATAATTAATAGACTTAATTAATAAATCAATAATAATGAATAATAGTATATTATCGTAATTATTATTGTAAATTATAATTAAATAACTCTAATATTATAATTAAATAACTTCCATTACAAATTAATTTACTAAATACAATACTATTTAATAAGTACCTTATTATTAATTATAATAGATTTTATAAAATAATCACATAATACAATCATAATAATAATTATATAATAGTAATAGTATTATCTTAATTATTATTGTAAATGTTATAATTAAATCATTATTATTATTATTACTATTATACTTAATAGTTTTTTAAAATTATTAAGAGCAACAATGATATTAGTATTACTACCTAATAGAAGAGGAGAGGGAGAAGTCTACCCAATGAGTGCTATATGTGAGAGGTATTGGTGACCTTAATTTCTCTAATTAAGGGAAGTCAGCTTCCACTAATCTCAA
Source organism: Pinus taeda (assembly GCA_000404065.3). Classification (NCBI taxonomy): domain Eukaryota; kingdom Viridiplantae; phylum Streptophyta; class Pinopsida; order Pinales; family Pinaceae; genus Pinus; species Pinus taeda. The sequence continues at coordinate 176,744 of APFE030192143.1, forward strand.
CACCATTGTCCTTGTTGAGATTATGTGGATGTTTGATAATTTCAAGAGCTTCTCTAATCTTTCGCCTATGATGTTGTTCTTCTCTTGCGACAATTGAGGCATTTTCCAAACAAATATGGTGCTTAGTTTTTGAGGAATGCTCTGCCAGGGCCGAAGTACGAGATCTTTCATTCATAATATCAGCTCCATGTTCCTTGAGTCTTGTTTGCAAGGAGCGACCTGTTTCACCAATGTAACTTTTCCCACAAGAACAATCTATTTTATAGACTCCTTTAAGTTGATGTCTACCAATGTTATCTTTGACGGACCTCATACCTTGCCTAATAGTTCCAGGTGTTGAGAAATGTGTGATTATGTTTTTCTTTCTCAAGATTTTTGTAATCTTATTTGTCACTCCTTGAATATAACGTAGAAATACCCTACCACACTAAGTTTGGTCTTGAGCTTTAGGTTCCTAAGATAACACCCTTCTTTCAGCTCTTTCTATAGCTATTTTAATTTGTTGAATTGAGGCTTTTGTGATCCAACAGAAGGCCGCACTCCTTTCTTCCTAGTCTTGCCCTTTCTAGCTTTCGTTGGCTCCCCTTTATTTCGTTGTTTTTCCTTGGAGCCTTGTCTTTTCCTTCCTCCTAGGGTTTCTCCTTTTGACTCTG